>CAUYQV010038613.1:0-34225 GCA_963574575.1 Galagoides demidoff | reverse complement strand
GTCAGAGAGAAGTTTAAAGATCCCTAGTGTCTGAGATATGGCACAGAGTTACTAAAAAGGGAATTCACATTGAGCAATTTCCATACAAAGATACCTGGCTACAACTAGTAGTGAGCCAACCACCTTAATTAAGAGGACAGGTTGAAACAGTACTAGTGACACAGGGACAGGAAGAGAAAGTGCTTTCCACCTGACCTAGGGTAGTGGTGCTAAAATATTGGCAAATCTGAGAGACACTGCTACAGAAACTGAGAAAGGGACACAGAAAACCATCAATTTGGCTCGAGTAGGTTCTCCAAAGAAAGAATAAGTCTCCCCAGAGGCAGGAAAGTGTAAAAAAATCCTGAGAAAGAAGTCACAGAACTGGAAGAGCAGGAAGCCCTCTATAACAGTGGGAAAGGCCCTGCTAAGACTGAAGGGGGCAGGACTCAGCCGTCCCCAGAAAATCCATGATCCAAGTGAGAATTGGGGGGAAGGACTGAGGCCCGAACTGGCCCAGCGATGGCCACAGGTCTGGGCGAAAGATAGCTCCCCAGAGCTGTGCTCAAGGTACAGTCTGCCTATTGCAACATCTAGAAGACTATAAAGCTCCTAAGGGAGAGACTCAGATCTGCCAGCAGTGAGTACCTTATCTAGGATTTATTATCCAGCAGGGAGTGGCCCTGCGGTTTAACAGAGCTTATGCAGTAAATGACAAAATGGCGCTGGTCTGGCCCTTTCAGAAGATGGAGCTAAAGTAAAGGGTTGCTTTGGAACGTCTTGAGTTTGTAGTGTTAAAAGAAAATCTAAAAGGGATGCCTGGGAGGTATCAGAGAAAATGCCCTTCTGGAACTTGGAATGGAAATAAGGACACACTAAGTGTTACTGTTCTCAGAGCTCACTGGTGGGTGACGCAGAGACAAGCACCGCGGACGAGGTGATTAATCTGGAAAGGGAGGCTGAGGCTCGCTCTGGCACTCAGCGACCACCTATCTTTATTGATTCTCTTGTATACTCTAAAACGTCCAATAAAAGTTTAAAATATCAAAAAATTAAGGCAGCAAAGTAAGATCAGGGAAACTGCCATAAAGATTCCCATCCAACACAATTACTGCTGAGTACATATACAACTGATACAAAGTAAGAACATTTTACTTGGGGATTAAATCACAAAAATGTCAGGTTGTCTGTTCTGTTGGCCCATTTCCTTAAACTAAGACCAACAATTATTATGTTAATGAGGAGAAAGAAGCAAAGTACAACTGCCTGAGGCCTCCACAGGTGTTCAGCCACCAGCTATGACCAGGCCTGGTCCACCAGCAAATTCCTTTCTAAGAATGTGCAGGCCCGGGCATGTTCTCAGAGTAAGAGAATTCCATCTTAGAACCGTGTTCCATGGGGCGCACATGAGGCTAGACTGCCATGTCTGAGCATGGGGGTGCTGTACCCTTTCAAATAAGAGAGAGATTAGAGTGTGACCGTTTGAACGCAGCCTGAAAACTCTCCCAGTGAAGAGCAACAGTCTAACCACAAAGTGTCACTATGTAGCTAAGGAAACAATAAACTTCTTGCTCATGAAACAAAATTCCAAAAATTCTTAGTAATTGCTACCGGGGATTCAGCTGCCGTTCCAAAGCACTCTGTTCAACAGGACCAAAAAAAAAAAAAAAACGCCTGCACAGATGGAATTTTTAAAACTTATAATTTGGAAACTTTGTTCAGTCAATTGAGACAGTTTTCACAGGTGCAGTCTGGGCCCCCTTCCCTTTGAAACAAACCCAAACATTGACTCACACTAAAAGAATTTGCATTATGCCACCAGTTTTATGGGAGAAAACCTAGAGGCAAGCTGCCCTCCACTGCAGTGAGGAGTTTCTAGCCAGGTGGCGTAAGGAACAGAGCCCTGAACTTGGGTTCTCTTAACAGTTACACTGGCTTATGCTCCTCACTCCTAACTCGTGATCGTGAGCTTGTCCCTTCCTCTCTAGAGATTACTTCCCTTATTTATAGATGATAAAGGAAATACAAGAGATTGTTTTGAGGTCTTTCCCTCCATTTCTATAATTTCAAAGTATTACGGGAGTACAAATGTTTTGGTTACGTGTGTTGCTTTTGTACAGTTTGAGTCAGATTTGTGAGTGAGTTTTAATAATATAATACACGCAGAAGTGTCAGCACCAGGCCTGGCTACTGCACCAGCTTCCTACCTGTCTCTCTGCTTCCCTGCTCTCCCCTCATCCGCACCCTTGAATTTGATATTGCGTCTACCTGGATCATCCCAGGTATTTGCATGAGGGGCTTCTTTTTATTATTAAAATACTTTACTATAGAGTTCAATCCAATCTGAGCACAGAAACCCAGGTGCCTCCTCACTGCTGTGGTCTGAATGTGTCCTTCAAAATCCATGTGTTGGAAATTTAGCTCCCAATGCAACAGTGTTGGGAGGTGGGGACTTTTGGAAGGTGCTTAGGTCATGAGAGCTCCACACCCATGGATGGATTCACGCTGCTGTGAAAAGGGATTGGGGAAGTGAGTTCTTTGTCGTCTCTGCTTCTCTTCTGCCACAGGAGGACACAGTGTTGCTTCTCCCCGGAGGCCACAGTCAAGGCACCGCCTGGGCCCTCACCAGACACAGAACTCAGAGATGACTCAATCTTGGACTCGTCAGCCTTCAGAACTATGAGAAATAACTTTCTGTTCTTTACAAACTACCCAGTCTCAGGTACGCTGTTATAAAAGCACAAAGTGAACTGAGACGTCCGTCATGATTGCCTGTCACTTCCTAACCACTATGCTACTTTATTTCCTTCACAATATTTAACACCATCTGAAATCACCTCATTTATCTGTCATCCTATTTCACTGGAATATGTTTTAACACAGAAACTTAGAAGAGTGCTGGTTAGAATGAAGGACAGAATGAATTAATTAAGTATAACTTTATCATTTATTAAGGGAGAGAATAAGAGCAGAAAAATATTATCAACTCCTTGAGAGCAGTGATTTTTTTTTTTTAATGGATTGATGTACTATTTCTAGCACTAATGCTGGCTGGCCCAGAGTAACAGCTTGTCACTGCCTTCAAGCCATCAAACATATCTCAAAGTGATTTAAGAGGGTATAAGGCTGGCCTGGCTGGAGCTCCCAAAGACAAAGCCACCAGGTGTATCCAGTATGGTAATATCTGGGCCGTGGCTCCTGACGCCCAGCTTCAGAGAGCCCAGCAGGTGACTGTGAAGACTCTGCATCACAGCTGGATGCACTGAGTGAGACACACAGAGTGTGGGCACGCCATCATGCTACCCTCAGGAGGATGACAAGACTCAAAAAGTAAAAATAAATAAAATTAAGATTGTCCGTGACTGCATCGAAAATAGCAATAGCAACAGTTAAGATGCCTAAGATCTCTAAAAGGAGTCACTTTGGTTTCACAGATAAAAGGAGTCACTTTGGTTTCACAGAATAAGTCAGCAGTAATGACAGTGCTTTTTCATGTTCTCAATGAAATAAAGGAGTTAAATGGAAGACAGCTAGGTTTTTATATCACTCTGATGTTCTGATAGGTCTCAGAGCCAGATGGGTTATCTTGCACCTATAGATCAGGGCACCTTTCAACATGCTATTAAAATTTTTATTAGTGATTTCAATGGAATTTTGTTTATGTCTCCCTGCCAGAATGTAAACCTATTGAGGGTCAAGAACAGATCTCTTCCCCACTCCTGGATTCTCAGTGCCTAAAACAGCACCAGAATTAAATCGAATACTCCATAAGTATCTGTTGAATGAGTAGATGCTTGAGCCTTTTTTTGCTTTTTATAACTAAATCTCTGGGCCACATAGAAATCAGGAGTCAGCAGTCATTTTGGATAACAGGAAAAATCCAATAAAACTGTATCACTATAAATCCTTCCTTTCTCTGTTCATTGAACTGCTCCCATGTTCATGGAACTATCATTAGCTCAAGAATACCTCTGTTGAAAGACATTTTGGGAATTGAGGCCCAAAGGATAGTGTCCACCGACACAAGGAGGGGACCCAAAGGAGTCAGAGCCAGGTTTCCAGGTAAGCCTCACGTTCTTTGTGTAGCAGGATGGACTGGTAACAGACCTGCAGGTGCCTCAGGTCCGCGGTATCCATGTGCCTTGCCAATGCTGCCTCGAAACATACTATAGCCCTTCAGAAAGGAAGGGATGTGGAGACCAGCTACATCTGCTGTCTCAGAGCTTCTGGGCTCACTGTGGGGCATCTGCTCACCTTGCTGAGGTTGGCAAGAGCTCAGCTCACCTCACCCTGTGGATTCCAGTTGTTTCCCTTCCTGTAGTTTGAATGGCTGTGGGTCCAGCTAGAGGAAGAACCCTGGTTGATTTGTTTTCTGTTTGCATCAGATGCCTGGGTCACCACTGCCCTGCAATGCCAGGGGGCTCCACAGGTATGTGGGGCTGAGCTATGGAGAAATTCTCCAATGGGACCAAAAGGAATGGAGTCTTTCTATTGTTGGACCCCTCTGGACTCTGCCAGCAGGTTTTCACCATTTTCAGTTTTGACAAAGTCCCTTCATTTAAATAATAAGAGTTGGGGTTTTGATGGTGGTGGTGATAGGGTATCTTGAGGTTTAGGGGTTTGATTTGGGTTTTTAGGGGGGATAATGCTTTACCTGATTTATCTGCACATTATGTGACTCCTTCCATCCTCCCATCACAGTTAGAGGGCACCACCATCTGTACAATCAGAATAAGAGTCTAGGAGGCAAACTCCATTTTGGTCCTTCTTTCATTTCTTTCAATTCAATCTAGAAGAAAATCCTATAAACTCTACCTTGCCAAAGGAGATTAAAACCATTCTCTTAATTTCTCTTACACTACCCTAGTTTGAGACACTGCTCTCTCTCAGCTGGAGGAACTGCATAAACCTTGCGTAAGGTCCCCTGAATCTCTTTCTTAACTCTCATAGTCTACACACTCCAATCAGCAGCAAGGAAGATCTGTCTTATGTAATGATCTAATTCCACTTCCCCCACTGATACTACAATGGTTCCCTATCACACTTACAATTAAATGCAAACTCTTCACCAAAACCCCCGAGGCTCTCTATCTTAAGGCCCTTGTGTAGGTCTCTGTGCCAAAATGGAAAATGTTCTCCTTCATTTGGCCTCCTTAAATTGGCCTAATTTTCATAGGCCAGACATGTACCACATAATGCGTATCAGTACAATAGGCCTAGTTCCTTATGTTGACCAGTTTGTTACAGTCCCTTAGGAGGTCAACTTCCAGAGCAATTTATGGAGGTTCTACTGTTTTTATTTTCCTTACAGCACATATCCCTGTCAGAAAAGATCTAACTTACTGATGGAGTTCCTTGTTTTTGCTCTGTGTCTCCATACATACTGGAATGCAAATTCTGTGAGTCACATCTACATATTGTTGTTTCTGTGTCCCTGATGCCTACAATAGTGTCTAGCACTTCACAGGTGTAATAATATGCACTGTTAAATTCACATAGAGGATTTAACATAAAATCACTGAACTTATGTTTTTTCTTAAGAAGACAGATTTCTCCACATTGGTTTTTATGAAGTTTGGAGGGCTGGCTTACCCTGATATAATGAAGTGGAGAAACTTGAACCCTTGTACAATGTTGCTGAGAATATAAATTGGTACAGCTATAATGGAAAAGGTATGGAGGTTCTCAAAAAAATAAAAATAAATCTACCATATGATCCAGCAACCCCACTTCTAAGTGTATATTCAAAGAAAATTAAATCACTATCTTAAAGAGATATTGCATTTTCACATTTATTCCACTATTATTTGAAATCAAAGCTATAGAAGTGACTTAGGTATCTCTCACTGGATGAATGGATAAAGAAAATGCTATTCACACGCACACACACAAGCATGTGCCCCCATGCACAGTGGCATGTTATTCAGTATTAAAAAGAAGAAAATCCTGCCATTCGCAACAACGCTGATGAACCTAGAGGACATTATGCTAACCTAAATAAGTAAGACACAGAAAGACAAATACCCACGTGATCTTTCATATACATGGAATCTTAGAAAAGGAAAAAAATTGAGTCATAGAAACAAAGTAGAACAGTAGTTTCCAGGGGCCAAAGGTAAAAAAGCCTGGGAAGATTTAGTCAAAGGCTGCAAACTATCAGTTATAAAATGAGTAAATTCTCACAATCTAGTAATACTGTACTATTGACTTAAAATTCACTGAGAGTAGATCTTAAGTGTCCTCACCACGCACATGCACACACAAAAATAACGTGTAAATTAGTCATGTTGTGTTAATCATTACATAATATCTATGTAACATATTAAATCATGTTGTACACCTTAAATATACATAATTTTGTCAATTATACCATGGTAAAGCAAGGAAAAGTAGAAATTTTGTAGTCAAAAAGTAAAATAATTTAAATTAAAAATTAACTGGAAAAAAATCACCAGAAGATTTTAGCAATTAAAAGAATCAATTAGCTCAAAGCTAGATTAATTGAGATTGCCCATTCTCTAGAACAGAAAAAAAGAGAAAAAAAGAAAAAAGGACACACTTTCAGATACTTGCAGAAAACCAGAAATGTTACCAACTTAAGGGTTATGGAAGTCCCAGAAGTAGAAGTGAGCTAAAAGGGACAAAGATATATTTGAAAAAATATTAGCTGAAAATTTCCCAAATACGACAAAAAAATTTAGTTACACAACCAAGAAACTCAATGAACTCTAAAACAGAATAAGAGCAGAGATTCACAAATAGATGATATGTGATCTAACTATTGAAATTCAGAGAAAAGGAGAAAAATTTTAAAGCATCAAGAAAGAATGGATTTATCACTCAAAATTCATTCTCAATTAAGATTACGAGCAAATTTGTCTTCAGAAATCATGGAGGCCAGAGGAGTAGCATGTCTAAGTGTTGGAAGAAAAAAATTAGCTACCATAAAGTGTATGCAGGTGTGCATGTGTATAAAATAAAGCAATCTTTCAAATTTAAAGGAGAAATTAAGATATTCCCAAAGAAAATCTGAAACAATTTGTCATGAGTAAAACTTCCATATAAGACATGCTAAAGAAAGTCACTCAGACTGAAATTAAACAACAATAACTCAACGCCAAAAAGCAAAATGTCCAGCCTTTGGGCTTTTCTGGGACATATAGAAGTAAATTCTCACAATCTAATTCATATGGCTAATAATACTGTACTGTTGACTTAAAATTCACTAAGAGAGTAGATCTTAAATACACAAACACTAACAAAAGCAGATGGGAAAAAAAAAAAGTCTGTGCATGATTTTCATGATCTTCACCACCACAGAGAAGAAGAACGTTCCCACATAGAAATCTTAGTTATGCATCAGCCCATTCAGAGAGTCTGCATCATCCAGCAGGTCCCAAGTTCACGATCACTAATGTAGAAAATGTACATATTTAAGTAATAAAATGTCTTTTTTTTTTGCATTTTAATGATTTTGTTGAAAGGTATATCCCTTAGTACCACAAAATAATGGTCGTGGGTTAGGTTGTCTCTGCCAACCCAAAATTAACACTGACATAATCAAAATATTGAAAGATATCCATAAAATGTGGTTTACAAAATTTAAGGATAAGATATACTATGGTTCCCTGGCTTATTTTGGGGGGTTATTTATCCATAACACGATGTCAAAATTGGTTATAGCCATTCCGGATGGACTTAGGTCACACATTGCACTGAACAGCCATCTATGACACGTCAACCCCATAGTTCTCCTTATATTCACCGTCAGACACGGAGAACCCTGAACACTGCCTGGGCAACCTCATAATTACAAAGCTGCCTATTCATTTTTCTTAAGACTTTGTAAGACATCTCCTTAAATATTTTTTATTATAAAGTAAAAGAAAAGTGGACAATATAAAACAGTGGGATTGTATTTTAGAAACTAATGCAGCAACATCTGGTTCAATGGAAGTAGTTGCAATTCTCAGTGAATTCTCAAGATTCTCATCAGATACTTTGGTTCTAATTTTACTCTTATTGTGCTTCATTCTTGAAAACACTTGCTTCTACGGGTAGGTGCTGCCTAAGGCAGTTACCTAAATAAGGCACGATTGTGAAGCGAGGGATATTTACCTCTGGGAGATCACATGATCAAGTTTTTCTCTAAGGTGAATGTCAGATTGTAGCTCCAAGCATTTCATTTGAAAATTGGCAGGTGGCTTGGTGCCTGTGACTCAATCGGCTAAGGTGCCAGCCACTTACACCTAGGGTGGCAGGTTCGAATCCCCAGCCCAGGCCCGCCAAACAACAATGATGGCTGCAACCAAAAAAAAATGGCTGGGCGTTGTGGTGGGCACCTGTGGTCCCAGCTACTTGGGAGGCGGAGGCAGGAGACTCACTTGAGCCCAGGAGTTGGAGGTTGCTGTGAGCTGTGATGCCATAGCACTCTACCCAGGGGGATAGCTTGAGGCTCCGTCTCAAAAAAAAAAAAAAGAAAAAGAAAATTGGCAGGTAATACATTTATGTGAAGCAAAGATGAAATTGTAAAGGCACCAAAATATTGAGTATTTTCCCAGAGATCCTGAAACCTGTTTTCAAATTCTTATATCAAATCAAAAAATAAGGCTGCATATTTTTCGTGATTCCCAGGATTATATTTAGCCAATGTATTGAAAGGCATAGAATTATTTGCCTTAATTAGAGCTTGCCATAATTTCAGTTTCATTTGGAACACTTTTAAGGTTTGAAACATTGTATTGATAAGGTGGTTTTTACCTGGAAGATGCACATTTAATTCATTTAATTGAGTGGTTAAATCCACTAAAAGTGCTAAATGAAAGCTAGCTTTCATAGTCAAGTTCTGGCAAAAATTTGGTTTTTGATACCATAAATGACTTGATAACATGTTGCAAATCATAAAATCTTTTCAACATTTGGCCTGGTCCTAACCATCTTACTTCTGAAAAGTCAATGATGTCACCGTAGTCAATATCAGCACTTTTAAGGAATTCCTGGAATTGGCAATGATTCAATCCCTTGGCCCTCATGCAATTTACAGATAAATGTATAAACAAAATGTGGAGTATCTGAATAATGGAATATTATTCAGCCACAAAATGGAATAAAGTACCAATATCCTTGGAAATACATTAATTGAAGAATCCAGACACTAAAGTACATATATAATAGTATATGATTACACTCCTAGGAAATGTTTACAATAGCAAATTCATAGAGACGTGAAATAGATTAGTTGTTTATGGGGACTGAGGTGTGGCAGAAATGAGAAGTGGCTACAAATGGATATGAGGTTTAATTTGGGGAGTGATAAAAATAATCTAGAATTAGATACTGGTAATTTTCAGAGCCGCTTGAAGGAAACAGCCAGGACAGGGATCGAGAGGACAAGCTGCAAGAGGTGAGGCTCACCAGAGGCGCAGGAGAGCACTGAACTACTTTTGCAGGCAGTCTATTTATTGAGGGGATACACAACAGGTGTGAAGAGTGCTAAGTAATGATGTGCAGGAGCTATGTGCCTAAGGACCACAAAAAAAGGAAATTACCAGCTCTTTCTCCACAACTCCCACAATGAAGCACCATAAAATCTTTAAGGTTTAAAACCTGCTTACTATCAAGTGACCAATCTTTTCTCATCCAAAACACTGACTTACTTGGGGACTTGCCTCCAAGTTACGAGATATCTCTAGGCTTGCCTGGCCAATGTCTTGCTCTCAGCATTTCCTTTGATGTGTTAAGAACCAGTGACTGACTGACTTGTGCCCAAATAGATCAAGTATGGAACACAAATGTCTTAACACGTGATTAAGTAAATAAGGTGAAAGCTATGTGAATTAGGAGGATGTAAGCACTCCAATTGGTACAAATAATCAACACCTTGAATCCCACAAAGGCATACATGTATTCATGATCTATGTATATGCACAACTTACTTTAAAAAAAAGAACCAGTGACTGTCCTTGCAAGCATGATGCTCATTCCTCCACAGGTAATACTTGCACAACTTTGTGGATATACTAAAAATAACTGTGTGCACCCTCTAAAAACAGAAGAGAATTATTTCATGATAATTATATGACTATAAGGTCATAGTCATGGAACATAGATGATGTAGGCAATAAATGATATGGAGACAATAAGATAATGAATGAGGAACTAGCTAAAGCTGGAAACCTACCTTGCACACTTCATAAGAATAAATTCAAAAGGGCTCATTGATTTAAATTCAAAAATTAAACTTTAAATACATATACGGGGAAGGGGAGGAGGGGGAGGTGAGGGGGAGGAGGGGGGAGAATTGGTGTGCTGCCACCGAATGAGCACAATGTAAGGGTATATGGCGCACCTCCCAGCGCAGGACGCAGTACAACAGGGACTTTACCTAACAAAGGCAAACATTGTAACCTAATTGTTTGCACCTTCACATTACTCTGAAATTTTAAAAAATAAATTAAATAAAAATCAATTCTGATTCTACCAAAAACAGACAATAAAACAATGGCAACTATTTTAAAATCTTTGGAATAAAGATAGCATTCTTAAATATTACATAAAATACAAAATAAAGTTTCTATGAATCAAAGTTCAGCATGGCAAAATACACTACAAGCAAAGTAAAATAATATCGAGAAATACATATGGGCAACTCTTCTGAGTAAGGTACTTAGCTGAAAATATTAATTTAAAAACAATAGTACATATTAAGAAGGGAAGACAAACAGATAATTTGTGGAAAAAGAAATAATAATAGTTCTTACACATATCCAAAGATGCTCGACTTGACTCGTAGAAGAAATAAAAATGCTAAAATGCGTTCACTTTATCTATCATAACAACAAAATGTAAAATTTCTTAACATAGTGTTAAAGACAATTTGGAGAAATAGTTGTTCTAGATTCGTTAGAAGTGATACAAATCAAAGATCAGTGAGGCAATGCCTATCAAAATTTATAGTGCTCATACCATTTGATGTGGAGATACCTCTCCTAAAAAATCTCTTAGTCCTAGAGATATATTCACAGTTATGAATACTTTTGTTTATCATAACATTGTTTATATTAGCAAAATATTAGAAACAATCTAAATGTCTCCCACTGGTGAGTAGAGTCTGATTAAACAGATGAAGGGATCCTGCTGCTTAATAAAAGATGATGCAACCATTTAAAAGAGAGCAGATTCTCTTTCCACGTTCAGATCATCCAGAAATATGAAAAGAAATGAAAGCTTAAAAATGTGAATAAAATATTGTGATTTGTGTGGGGCAGTGAGATGGGAATTGGTAGGCAGTGCTTAACTGAGTCAGGATGTCTCAACACAAAGTCTCAAACCACTATAATCAAAACAAAACACTAGTCAGGAGGTTTCAAACTACCCAGATCAAAATAGGATGGGGGCAGGACAAGTTCCAACTGGTTATAACCAAGATAGAGGATGGATCACACTACTTCTTGACCTTGTAGCTTCTTTATACCCTCATTGCCATAAAAGTTTCCAAGGAAACTTCCCACTCGCATCCTGGACCTGATGCCATGACACTTCCAGTTTGACCGTATTTGGCCAAAAGGGGGGTGTCACCCTAATTCTAGAAAAACACAGCCTCTTCTCAAGAAATAGCATGAATATTCCTCCTCTTCTTCCACTTGTACTCAAACTGTTGCTTAAATAGCGAGGCTAAAGGAACCGTGGGGGCCGGTTCTCCTTCACAGACACAATGAGCCTCTATTCCGTGGATATTTTCTATACTTTCCAAATAAAACTCGCTATGGGAAGCCAAGGACCCCACTTGGACTTCAAGTGATTTTCAGCATGGGAAGTTACTTTGCTATGTCAGGAGGAATAAAGAATATAAATACAATATGTCTGGAAATGCAGTGCAAGGCTAAGATCTGGGAGAGAAACAAGCACTTGCAGCCATAGTGATCTCCAGGGCAGAGAACTGGAGAGTGTGAATCAGCCGGCACAAGGCAGCAGCGTGGCTTTTACTCTATGCAGTTTTGTGCTTCTGAATTGTTTACCATATGACTGGTTATGATTCACCCAAAAAGAAAATGGAAAGCAGGGAGGCAGGAATGAAGATGGGCTAGGGAGGCAGGAAAGGAGAAAGGGAGGAAGGAAAAGAGGAAGGGATTTACAGGAAGGCAGAGAGGGAGGGAGGAATTTGCCAATAGTACAGAAATTCTCGAAAACAAAGCAGTAAGTCCTCAATGGCAATGACATAAAAATAAATTTTGGTCCCTGTGGAAATCATGAGTTTTCTTCAGCAGAGAATAGCTAATGAATGTTGTTTTTCCAATTCCATCTCAGCCCCTGAGACTATAGATCTCAAAAAAAAATGAGTATTAATCCCTTAGGACCCAGCTATATATAAACTCCCTGATTAGAAAGGAGCCACAGAGAGGGACCTTGGTGGGCAATCACCATGCACTAGTTATAGAAAGAATCTAGATCTAACTCCCATATAAGGAAAACAAAGCAAATTCAATTTTCAAAGTCAGCTGTGTATCATTGCAGCCTGTGCCGGAGGTGGTAAAGCAGAAGGTAAGAGCCAAAGACCTAGTATGTTTTACCCGAGGACCAGGGGGAGCCACATCATCCCTGGTGACATAAAGAAAAAGGATTGAGGTGTTTGAATTGGGCTAAGTGTTGCCTGGGAAAGGATGTGAATAAAAAAGTAGTGGAATTGATCAATCAATTAATGTTATTATATTCATATGTGTTACTCTGGTCCTTTGGTAAGCACCCATTTAATTTCTATCCCTGGGCCATTCTACTTCTCCATTTTTCTCTTCCTCTTCTCATTGTTTTTCTTCAGTTTCTCCTTTTCGTTTTGAAATATCTACAGATTCACAGGAAGTTGCACAGATTGTAGGAAGAAGTCCTCGAAGCCTTTCACCCAATTTTTCCTCAATGGTTACATCTTACATAATATCCCATGACACCAAAACCAAGGTGTTGATATTTGTACAGTGTGTGTGTCCCATTTTATCACTTGTGTAGATTCATGTAACCACCATTGTAATCAAGATTGTAACTTGATTATAATCCCATTCTCATTCCATCGCAAGTCTCAGCTTCCTTACAGATCTTCCTCACACTAACCCTGATAGTTCCACCACCCATCCCTCTACCACCTCTGACCCCTGACATCACTAATCTGTTCTCCATCTCTAAGTTCTTCCATTTTGATCATCTTACGCAGATTAAATCATACAATGTGTGACTTCCAGAAATTGGTATTCTTATTTGGTACTGACTCTGCATAAGGCCACTGAGATCCACCCAACTTGTCGCATGAATCAATACTTTGTCCCTCTGTATTGAAGAGTAATATTGCACGTTAAAGTTGTACCTGTATGCCCAACCAATCACCTATTGTAGAATATTCTGGATATTTACAGTTTGGTGTTATCGTAAATGAAGCTGTTATGAAACTGTTTACCCATTTTTGTGGACATAGGTTATTGTGCAAACATAGTTGCCCAGGAGGATAAAGACTAAATTGTATGGTAAGGGGGTGTGTTTAGTTTTATAAAAAAAAAAAAAAAAAAAAAAACTACTGAACTTTTTCTCAGAGTGACTGTACCATTTTACATTCCCATCAGCACTGTGTGAGACAGCTAATATGCTGCCTATGTGATAATGTTTGTTATTGTCATTATTTTTACTTAGCCAGTATGATACATGTGTAGTGATATCCTATTTTGTTAATGTCATAATATTTCATCATGTCCTTAATTTGCATTTCTCTATTATCTAATGATGTTAGATCTTTTTTATGTGTTTATTCACCACATGTATGGTCCTCTTTGATAAAATATCTATTTATATCTTTCACTTATTTTGTAATTTCACTATTTTAGATAATGAGTTTAAGAGTTCCTTATATATGGTAAATAAGAGTTCTTTGTCAGATACGTGGTTTGAAAACATTTTCTCTCAGTGGACCACATGCTTGTTTATCCCCTTAATTGGGTCTTTAACAAGCAAAAGTTTTCATTTTGATGAGGTTCTGTTTATTTCCCTTTATCAATTGATGTCATGTCTAAGATTCTTCACTAAGTTCTGGGTCCTGAAAATTTTGTCCTATCTTACCTTCTGAAAGTAATGTTTGTTACTTTACAATTTACTTTACAATGTAAAGTTATATTTTACATTTAAATCTATGATCCATTTTTAGTTAAATTTTATGTAAGTTATAGAGTTTCTATTTTTCTTATGGATATCATGTTGCTATTGGACCATTTGTGAGTAAGACTACAATTCCTCTATTGAATGTCTTGTACCATTTCATCAAAAATCAGTCAGCTGTACTTACGTGGATCTGTTTCTGGTTCTCTATTTCTTTTCATGTTTTTGTCTCTCTCTCCACCAAGATCATGGTGTTGAGTACTGTACCTATATAGTTACGTGTGGCATAACAACACTTCAAACAATGGACAACATACACAACAGAGGTTTCATGAGATTATAATAGAGCTGAAGAATTCTGATTGCCTAGTGACATCATATCCATTTTAACATCACAGATGGAGGTACAAACAAACCAATTATATTTTTTAATTTCAGATTAATATGAGGCTATAAACAATTAGGTTACATTGTTTGCTTTTGTTAGGTAAAGTTCAAATTGTAGTTGAGTCCTTCACCTAGGAGGCATGCCATACAGCCCTACATTTTGCCAATTAGGTGAGAGCTTACCAATGCCCCTTCCTTCTCACCTCCCCACTCCCCTACTTGAATTTAATTGTGTTTTTCTTTCATGTGTATAGTTGTCCATCTACTGATTTCATATTAGTATTGATTACATTGGATACTTCCTTTTCCATTTTTGGGATACTTTCCTGAGGAGAATGTTCTTCAACGTCATTCAGGTTAATACAAAAGATGTAAAGTCTCCATCTTTTCATGTCTAAATAGTATTCTGTGGTATACATATACCACAGTTTGTTAATCCATTCATGGGCTGATGGGCACTTGTGTTGATTCCACATCTTGGTGACTATGAATTGAGCTGCCATAATGGCCAATAAACACATGAAAAAATATTCATCATCCCTAATAATCAGGGAAATGCCAATCAAAACCATCCTGAGATATCACCTACACCCCAGTGAGAACAGCCCATATCTCAAAGACCCAAAGCTATAGATGCTGGTGTGGATGGGAGAGAAGAGAACACTCTTACACTGTTGGTGGGATTGCAAACTAATACAACCTCTCTGGAAAGAAATATGGAGAATCTTCAAAGAGCTAAAAGTAGACTTTCCCTTTGATCTCACAATCCCATTACTAGGCATCTACCTAGAAGATAATAAATACAGTAAAAAAAATAATTTTATCACATACATTTGCACTAGAATGTTTAACAAAACTATTATCCTGTATGTAATATAAAAGTACAACATATACAATGATATATAGTACATAATACTTGATAATGATAAAAATGACCATTACTAGTTTATGTATTCACTACACTATAATTTTTGTTATTATTTTAATGTATTATCTTTCTACTTACTACAAGTTAACTCCAAAACAGCCTCAAGCACATCCTTCAGGGATGTCCAACCTGCAGCCCCTGGGCTGCATACAGATTATTTGAGGACTGTTTTGCTTATCTTTGGTGCCAGATATCACAAAAAGTATGTAGAGACCTTATCTTTTGCTCATCAGCTTTCATTTGTGTTTACATATTTAATATGTGGCCCAAGACAACTCTTATTCTTCCATTGTACAACAGAAAAGAAAAAGGTTGGACACCCCACTCAGGAAGTATTCCATAGGCATTATTGTTATCCTAGGAGATGGGATTTCCATGAATATTATGTGCCTTCCAGTGGAACAAGATGTGGAGGTAGAAGGCAATGATAGTGATGATCCTGACCCTGTGCAGGACTAAGGGTAATGTATGTATTTGTCTTTCACTTGTTAACAAAAAAATTTTAAGGTGAAAAAAATAATTAAAAGCTTATAGTAGAAGTATATAATAAAAAACATATTTTTGTATAGCTGTACAAAAAAATTATAAAAATTTTATAAAGCAAAAACTTGACAGTAAGAGTTAATTTTATGTTGAACAAAGAAATTTTACAAATTTAGTGTAGCTTAAGGGTACAGTGTCTATATAGGCTACAGTAGAGTTCACCAGGAAAGGGTTCAGGCCTAGAAGTGGCATGTGTTGTTCCATTGGTCAGAACGTGATTTCTTAGCCATACATAAGTTTGACTGGAAATAGGGTTTACTTCTATGACCAGAAGAAAAGATATATGTACTGATGGGCAGAAAGCCAATTTATGCCATAGCAAGAATCCATGATACATTTTTCCACAATGAGCAGCACTTAGCAATATGGAATGGTGTTTAAGAATAGAACCAGAGATTTTTAGGTCTTGCAGCATGTGAAAAATCATAGATTAGTACATTTCAGCTCCATACATAGCCAGGTACAAACATAGCCTAACTCAAGAGGTAGAAAAGCAAAGAGATTTAGGAATTAAAATAATCTGTCATTATGTATTAATCAAACTGTTACCAGATGACAATTTAAGCTAGACTTAAGTTGACCTTAAACCAGGCTACAACTAAAAAGAAAATCAATGGCATAAGAAATGTAAGCTTATCCCTGTCCCATAGTAGAAATGGAAGGATTATCTGGCTTGTGAAAATCATCTAGATGAGAACTACAAAAAGGATAGTAGCACAAACTAGGAAGCCTTCAAACATGTGTGGACCATGAAGATATCTCAAAAAACTCTTCCCTCTAATTCTACTAATTTGAAGAGCTTAGATCCGGATTAAATGATCAAAAGAAGTGGCTGAGAAAGATTATAGGTTGCTAGACGTTAAAAAATTGTGTTTGAATATTGCCTTATACAAATATGAATGCTTATTTAATACTAAAAAGTATCCTAATCTATGTTTCTTAGTATCACACATTAAGAGTCAGTCTTCTAGCCACACAATCTAATACACGCCCACCTAAAAGAAAAACTCAAATCAACTCAAGGTGTTGGGCAGGAGAATAAAGGAGAGGGGTAGGGGGAAGAGAACGCTCCCACTTAACCATCACAGTATTAAGGATATGGCACACCTCCTTGGGGCGGGGCACAATCATAAGGGGGACTCTACTTAAAAACATACAAACATTACCACCTAATTATTTGCACACTCTCAAATTAAAATGAAACAATAAAATTTGTATTTAATTCTTTAAACAAGAGTATTCTGTTATAAAATATTCTTCATTTTAAAATTAGTGTATAGCTCACATCTCACTATTTATCAAGAAAATACAAAAACAAACTGCAAAGCAATAAACCCTGTTGTGAGTGTTTGCCATGAAAATCCAAGCGATAAAAGTAACATCACATATGATAAGCTTTTCATTTCAAGAAGACACAAATATTTCTCTTTTCTTCTGATTCTTCTCTTGGCCCTTTCTAGATTTAGGCTAGCCATGACACAAGGAAATGGCACCAAAGTGACCGAATTCTTTCTCCTGGGATTTGCTGCCCAACATGAGTTTCGGTATATCCTCTTCGTTGTATTTCTTCTGATCTATGTCACCTCCATGGTGGGTAATATTGGAATGATCCTACTCATCAAGACAGATTCCAGACTTCAAACACCCATGTACTTTTTCCTACATCACTTGGCTTTTGTTGATATCTGTTACACCTCGGCTATCACTCCCAAGATGCTCCAAAACTTCACAGAAGAAAATAATTCAATATCACTCGGGGGCTGTGTACTGCAATTACTGGTTTATGCTACGTTTGCAACCAGCGACTGTTACCTCCTGGCTGCTATGGCAGTGGACCGTTTTGTAGCCATCTGTAAGCCCCTCCGCTACCCCATAATCATGTCCCGAACAGTCTGCATGAAGTTAGTAGCTGGATCGTATGTCATGGGCTTATTAAATGCCTCCGTACACACAGGCTTTACATTTTCTCTGTCCTTCTGCAGGTCCAACCACATCAATCACTTTTTCTGCGACGTTCCCCCAATTCTCGCCCTTTCATGCTCCAACATTCACGTCAACATCATGCTGCTTGTTGTCTTTGTGGGGTTTAACCTGCTGTTCACCGTGTGGGTGGTCATATTCTCCTACAGCCACATCATGGCTGCCATCCTGAAGATGACCTCCACTGCGGGGAGGAAAAAGGCCTTCTCCACCTGCGCCTCCCACCTGACGGCCGTCACCATCTTCTACGGGACCCTCTCTTACATGTACTTACAGCCTCATTCTGATAATGCCCAGGAGAATATGAAAGTGTCTTCTATATTTTATGGGATTGTGATTCCCATGTTGAACCCTCTGATCTACAGCTTGAGAAATAAGGAGGTAAAAGAAGCTTTAAAGGTGATAGGGAAAAAGTTCTTTAGGATTGGATCCAATTACTAAAAGTCAGTACATCAAAGCACTTAGTACAGATGTTCTACCAGAATTCAATGTTTCTAAAACAGGGAACATGTTCACTTCATAGACTAATGTGACTTCTTTCAGTGGATAAGCTCTTGTATTGTGGGAAATATCATAGAAACATCTCTTTGGGCTCGGCGCCTGTGGCTCAGTCAGCTAGGGCGCCAGCCACGTACACCTAAGGTGGCGGGTTCGAATCCCCAGCCTGGGCCCGCCAAACAACAATGATGGCTGCAACCAAAAAATGGCCGGGCGTTGTGGCGGGCACCTGTGGTCCCAGCTATTTGGGAGGCTGAGGCAGGAAACTCGCTTGAGCCCAGGAGTTGGAGGTTGCTATGAGCTGTGATGCCATGGCACTCTACCCAGGGGGATAGCTTGAGGCTCCATCTCAAAAAAAAAAAAAAAAAAAAAAAGAAGGAAACATCTCTTTGAACTGAAAAATGCTTCTTAGGAGATACTGACTCTACACCAGTTTCAAATTGTCTGACTTCACAATTCAGGCACAAAGGGATTAAAGGAGAATATCCCCTCCATAAAGATAGTTAGGGAGATCCCTAATTACACAGGGTATGCTATAATGCCCTTCCTTCTCACAGCTAATTCCCTTCTTTGCTGGGTGTGAAGTATGGTGCAATTCATCAGGAGAGACACATGTCCCCACCAATACAGAAACTTAGAGGTGAGGAAAATAACCGTCTCAACAGTGGACTTCCAACATATCCTCAACACACGGGAGTTGCTCAATAAACAGTTGTTAGGAAAATAAATGAGAATAGAATGGAAACACCAGAAATCTAGACAGAGCTCTCTTAGAGGAGTTAGAAGTAGTAAGCTTGGGTCCATCACAGCTGTTTCTGGATTGAGAATTAGAGCAGAAGCCAGGGCTCTGCTGAGGTTTGGGGGAGAAAAAACAGCCTTTGACAACATCAGTGTTATTGTAAATAAAAGCACAGAATGACACTTTAAAGTACATGCCTGTCATTTTATACGCAGAAGGGTAAAATGAGGGAGAAACAAGGCGTAAGTGACCGACTCCCTCAGATCTGGATATTCTCAGTCTTTTCACTGTTCAGTTACAGAACAAAATACCTGAAACCAAGGTGGCAGCTTGAGCAATCTATCAGGGATGTCTAAGAATTTTATTTTATTTTATTGTTACTGGTGTTAGAGGTCAAGGGTTGGGGGGTGCCCATGCGCGTGTCACAGAAGACACATAAGAAGAATATCTAATGCTGTAGGGAAACTATAGGGCCAGGGCAGAGCTGTCATCTTGCCAGAAGAGCCGTGGGCAAATGTGGTAGTGGAGTGTGAGCAGTGTCTCCGTTATTCCTCACCAGAAACACTACACATTTTATGTATTAATCCTCCACACCAGATATGATTTTCGGTATAGAGAACTGATTAGCATGGTTAAGAAAGGGGTCAGATGACTGACAAAGATACTGGTGCTAAGAGGAAGAAGATAATGGTTCCCCACCACTATAGCAAAAGGAGAAGTGGTTTGGAGGGATAGTAAACATGACCGTATCTCAGAAGCCTCCCAAGTGGAGTGGAAAGGAATGAAATGGTGCCACTCTCTAAGAAAGATTCTGCTACGGTGGTGGTCCTCACCATGACCCCATCGAAGTCATCAGCCTAGGACCTGCAAAACCCAAACTGATTATGGCAGATAGCAAACTAGCACACTCTGAGCTGGATCACTGAAACAGCAATCTCAGCTGCTGTGCTGGATGTGCCATCACTACTAGCACAGACGGTCTCTAGTGCCGTGCCCCGGTGCTGCTTCCATTCTCTGGCGCTACTTTCATGCCTCCTCTTAAGTATTCATTAGGAACATCAGAAAATGAAAAATTTAAAGAGACACAAAACACGGGGGAAAGTTTTAGGAATAGACTAGACTAGGCAAAAGAACGACTCTCAGAGTTTGAAGACAGTTCTATTGAATTAACTCAGTCAGATAAAGATAAAGAACAGAGAATTAAGAAGAATGAACAAAGCCTACAAGAAATACAGAGTTATGTAAAATAGTGAAATATAAGGATCATAGTTATCCCTGAGGTTTTGCACAAAAAATACAGGCATTCCCTCCCGACAACCTCAGAAGTCTTAACTCATTCTAAAGCCCAATATGTCCTCTGTATATTATCTCAACTAAATAAAGATAAGACTCCAGGTACAACTTATCCTGAGGCAGTTTCTCATCAGGTGTGAACCTGTAGAAGCAAACCAGTCATGTGCTTCCACAATACAGTGGAGCACAGAGGTTGGAAAGACATTTCCTTTTTAAAAGGAAACCCGGTAGAACATAGGATCCCCCTTCCAGACTCACTGGGGTGGCACAAAGGCCCCCACAGGTTGGTAGGACACAGCCCAGGCTGTGCCTCTCTGCTGTGGCCCCTCATGCTTCAGTTCTGTTGGGAAGGGGCTATACAACACCACCAGGACTTGGCCTGCTGCCCCCCCCCGCCCCAGTGTGGGCTCTGATCCCACGCCTTAACAACTCTGACTTCCAGGCTCCCACAATCCAGGCCTCAGTGCCAGTGTCAACACTGATAATTTCTAAATTGCCTTTGAGGTCCTTCTTCCTTTGTCTTAAAGAATATCACATTTATGCCCCCAGACAACCCTATGGCTCGGTCCTATCGGATCTAAGAGACCGCCAGACTGGGCCCCATTTTCTCTGTTTCCTTGATTCCTATCTGGAAGAACTTGTGCTGGTATAATTCCATCTCCCTGCCTGGTTCCCGTTGAGATGGTTCATGAAGTCTGTTGCTCACATCCATGCTAATCTCCTTGTGAAATGGTCACTTGGCCAAGCTTTAGTGTTTTCTTCTAAATAAACTTTCTCATTTTTGCCATGTGGGTAGGCTGAAAATCTGATTTTCCAAATCTCTAAGTTCTGGTGAATTTTTGCTTAGCAGTTCCTTCTCCACACCCTTTCTTTTCTCATGTAGGGGTCCTCAAACTTTTCAAACAGGGGGCCAGTTCACTGTCCCTCAGACCATTGGAGGGTGGGACTATAGTTTAAAAGGACAGGTAGTGACTAAGCAGGACAGGCAGCTGGGGCAAAAACACCTGGCAGCCCAGATAAATGTCCTTGGTGGGCTGCAAATGGCCTGCGGGCCATAGTTTGAGGCTGCTTGCAACAGTTGGGAAAAACCAAGCTACTCCTTCCGTGCTTCATTTAGAAATATCCTCAGCAAAATATTCAATTTTATTGTTGTTAGCATATTCCTTCCACAGTACCCTAGAACTCAAACACAAGTCTGCAAAGTTCTTTTGCATTTTTTTAACAAATACCTCCTTTTTCCCGTTGTCTAATATTCCCTTTCTGTTTTCTATCTGAGACTTCCCAGAAGGGCTTTTACCTCCCCTATTTCTATCACCATTTTGTTCCTGGTAACCTAGGTTTGTCTACAAACACAAAAACTTTATTAGTAGATCTCCTCTTTCAAAACTCTCACCAAAATTCCTTTAAAACTTTATTCACATAAATCAAGAATATTTTTAATAGGCACCGAAAAAGCCTTCTAGTGTGTACCCATTTTCCATTTCCAAAAAAGATTCCTCAGTTTTAAGTATTTGTAACACTCGACTTTTTATACAAAGTTTCATCTTAGTTAAGGCTGCTACAAAACATCATCACAGAGTGGGTGGCTCATAAACAACAGAAATGTATTTCCAATTCTGGAAGCAGCAAATCCAAGATTAGGATATCAGCATGGTTGGATTCTGGTGACGGCCCTCCCTCTTCTGGGTTTTGGACTGCCCAATAAGACAGGGGCTGAAGAGCTCTCTGTGTTCTAAACACATACTATTCATAACACCTTTATCCCATAACTTAATTACCTTCCAAAATTCCTACCTCCTAAATTACCACATTGAGGCTTAGGGATCAACAGATGAATTTTGAGGGGATACAAAATTCACTCAATAACTGCTGAGTTCTTTTTCTTTTTCGATTTATTTATTTATTTCTAGACAGAGTCTCACTTTGTCCACCTTGGTAGAGTACCACGGCATCATAACTCACAGCAACCTCAAACTCTTAGGCTCAAGTCATCCTCTAGCCTCAGCCTCCCTGGTAGCTGGGACTACAGGCATCCACCACAGCACCTGGCTATTTTTAGAGACAGGGTCTCACTCTTGCTCAGGCTGGTCTCAAACTCATGAGCTCAAGCAATCCACCCACCTGGATCTCCCAGAGGGCTAGGATTACAGGCGTGAGCCACCCAGCCAGGCCAATAGCTGAGTTATTTGAGTCATTATAGTGAATTGTCAAACCTGAGGGTGAATGTGTAGTAACAATTTTTCCCCCCACTGGCGTGTTTTGCTAAACTCCTCAAAGGAGGCCTCCAAGGCTGAAGAAAGAGGGAGCAACGGCAGTGAGATAAAGGAGGAGAACAGCCAGGGATTGGTGACTGACTTTAACCTGGGAAACAGAATCTCAATCCCACAGGGAACTCTGATGAACTACATGGAGTTTCCTTCACAATTATTCCTCTAGAGGCTGGAGATTAAAAAATGTATTCAATTCCCCTCCCCCACTGGTTTGGGATGGGTCAAGAATCTTAACAACCTCATACATTTGTGGCGAAACCTGCTGAGTGATCTTCCATGTTTTCATACAAGTTCTTGCATCCTAGAAGCAGAGAGATATCGTGGGAGAGGGGCCATTAGCAGCACAGAAAAGAAAAAAAAAATTACCACAAATGCTCTGAAATAAAATACTGAGGAGATGCAGTGCAAGACACGAAGATTTCAGCAGGGAATGAGATGTCAGTAAAAATCTTCTGGGTGATTTAGGTAAAGTTTTGTGGTCTTGATTGAAGGTATATATGTGGCATCACCCACCATCCTCACTCCTGCCTTTCCTGCTCTGAAAAGAAATGTGATGACGAGAGCTAGAGCAGACGTATTAGACTCTGACAGAACCAGCACGTAGAAAAGTTTAAGGAAATCATGAAAGTGCTAGTCTTGATGCACAAACTAGTGTTATGAAGGGAAAATAAATCTCTATATTTAAGCCAATGTAAGTCAAGTTTTCTACTACTACCAACTGAATACATTCTTAGGATGCTGATCATGCAATAAATAATGTAGAATGCCAATTCACCACCTTCTGACAATAACTCACCTGCATGTGTTCACTAGTTAATATAAAAACTCCGAACTCACTAAATCAAGCTTTCTCCTTTCATATGGATTAGAGACTTAACCTAGCAGCTTTATAGTCAAACATAATTCAAAGTCTTTTACACCACAGATTTTTACCTGAATTACTCTGATGTTGTAAAGTGTAACTGACATAATGATTATCTTTATGTAGGGCTAATGTTAAATACAGGGTGTCCATAAAGTTCATGTGCAGTTTACTAGGTGAGCTTATTTTAACTTGCACATGAACTTTACGTCCACGCTATATATAAGAATTTTTGGGAAAGTTAAGAAGAAGAGATCAAGAATATATTGTTTCTTTAAGTAAATAAGCAATGGTCAATCTGATAATATAAAATATGTTCAAACAGCATTATCTCTATTTGTCACAGTAGAAATGATATGCTTTTAAATTTGGGTTGGATTCAGATTTTTTTTTCCAGAAAGCTATGCTTATTGCTGATTGTGGGATAATTATATAGACCTACAAACAGGTTTTTAGATACATGAAAACATGTTTAACTTTATTGAGAAAAAGAACAAAAAGAAGTGTTCTCTAACAAGATAATTCTCGTAAAAAAGAAAGAGCAGCAGCCCCAGTGAAAAGTCCCTAATGACAGTACCAGAAAAGAAAAAAATGTTCCCTCTAGAAACCTTAAATTTTTGCCAGCATAAAATAACTAGTAAATGTTGTTTTTCTCAATTACATCTCAGTCCCTGGAACCTCAGCTCTCCAGGGAGCGAAAATCAAACCTTTGAGACCCAGCTATAAACTCCTGATGGGGAATAACCAAACAGAGAAACCTTACAACCAGCCTGCACTAGCTGCAGAAAGAAAATCTGGAAGCAAGGCTGGTGTAAGTTAAATGAAGCAGATCTCATTTTTAACTTAAGCTATATTTCACTGCAGAATGTGCAGGTAATGGTGCAGTGAAGAATCAGAACCAACGTTCCAGCATGTTTAACCTCAACAACAGGAGGAATACCTTCTCCCTGGTGATGAAATGGAAATGGAGTGAGGGAACTGAATTGGGCATAGCGCTGCCTGGGAAAAATGTGAGTGAACGCATGAGACTAACACATTATATGATTATATGATTGATTGGATGGATGACAGAATATAATATGCCCTTCATGCATTATTTGCACATGTTATCATGACTAATTTTTGAATATCCATTCCATAGTGGACCTGGGCTAGGAAGTTTACATAAATCAGCTCATTTTCATTACCCTACTCAGTAATCTAGTTTAAGTGGACGCTGACCTACTCTAGCTTCCTCTGACAAAGGTTTTAATCCCCTGGATGGAAGCCTCCCAGAAAGATCTGCATTTCACGTATTTTACAGCAAGCCTCCATGAGGAGGCTACTCACACAAACTCATTGGCCCTCAACCCTTGCTAAAAGTAGAATTGAAGATAATTGTTTCTTGTTTATTATTCTGTCACTATGGAGTTAACACATTCTGCTTATTTCTCAAGGTATTGGAAAGAACCAGAGAAGCCCTTATCAGTAGCATACTTAGTTTGTTCTACTCCCCACCAGTAAAGGCACATCGTTATCTAAAACCAAGCACTTTGTCTCTGGAGCTACACGGCATTACTCTACCTGGCATTTACTAACATTAGGGAAAAGGAGCCTGAGACTGATACATTGGGGACACAGCTTTTTTTTTTCCTTCATGACCAATTTCTATTACTGAACAAAGTTTAAGATGTATAAAAATATGTTTCAAATAATGCAACCACCACTCATGTGGCTACCTAACTTCTGAAACTCCTTTTTTATTACTGAGCATTTCATTTGAGAGACTTATTCATCTGTAGATGTTGTAGCAACATTTTACTAATTTATTTAATAGTTTGCATTGTTGCTAGGACCACTGCTGTAAACACTCATGTGTGTGTATATTATCTATATACAGATATATTCATTTTATATACATGTGTATATTCTTGTATATATTGTCATAAATTTCTCTAGAATACTTTTCTATACTGGAAATTCTGAACCATATGGAGGCATATGTTTAATTTTTCTAATATATCCAAATCTGTCTCAAACAAAACTCTACTAATTCACCTTCCTACAGGAATGTTTTAGTCTCTGTGGCTCCACATTCTAATCAAAACTTGGCATTTTAAATTGTTAGCATAAAATTATATTTCAAAGAAATACTAATATATGATGATCTCATTACTAATGATTTAAGTTTCTCTTTTCATACTTCTAGTAATCACTCGGGTTTCCCTTCTATAATTATAGGGCTTCTGGGCCTTGTGAATTTTTCCTTTGGGTTAATTTATAGAAATGATTCACATAAGCTAAATAGTAATTTTTTGACATCTATATATGTATAAAATAAATTTGCCACAAGTAAATTTCTAGTCAGTATCCAAACCCTTTTATAACATTTATATTTTGTATTGTAGTATAGTTGGATTTTCAATGTTTTGTGATTTGTGCTTTTTTACCTTCTTTAAAATTTGTCTGCATCCTTGTCATAGATACTCAATGCAATAGATTCTAGTATTTTATTAGTATATTTTAAAATAGAAATTTAAATCATTAAAATCATTGGTTTAAAAATATTTAAATATTTTCTACAGGCATATTAATGACTATCAATCCCCATTCCCTTAGCTTTCTTTATAAAAAGAATTAAGAAACTATAAATAACATTTATCAAATTATATGCATGGTATAAATTAAAATGATTCACCAAGAATCATGATCAGCAACCCACCATCAGGAAAAAATAAGTTTTATTATTGCATTGGTGTCTACTGGAGAAATGAACTAGAGAAAGAAATAAACTTAATATTTTTCTTTTTTATCACAATTCAAACACTTTATTTTACAAAATTTCTCTATTTCAAGCATTGCCCAACCACATGCATTAAGCATTTGAAGAAATAATAAAAGCATCTATAGACAAAAGCTTCATAGTGAATTAAATTAAATTGTGTCTTAAGTTAAAATTCCATTGTGATTCTGTCTGATGACAATTTCTTTAAAGGAGAAATGTCATGTTTTCCTAGCTTTTCAAAAACTCTATTTGGCATTTACTTTTACCTCGTACTGATTTAAATTACTAAAAATCAGCACATACATTTCTTAACACATTTTTCTACCCAGTTAGAAAAATATATCTCTTAAAATCCCAAACATTGTTTACTACTGCTTTATAAACTGTCAGGGTTTCAAGCAGCTGTCTGTATCCTTGGTGTTAAGTACAAACTATAAGACAAGAAATGATCGGTTATTATTCCAAATCATTGATTTCTTGCCTATAAAGGATGCCATAAACAAAGTGAATAGATGAGATAAAGTTTCAAAATCTTCATCAAGTCAACAACTGGCAAAAGACTCAAATATAGGATTAATTAAGAGTACTTACAGATATGAACTCAATAAAATATTTTTAAAAGGTATGAACAGGCAAATTATAGAAAAGTAGAATCCGGGGGGCAAAAGAAAATGGCCAACTGGAGCCAGCTTTCCACAGAGGCCTCTGCCCAAAAGGAGAGTTAAAGGACAGAAGTTTAGCAAGTAAGCTGATGGTTTGCAGCTGAGTGAACAAAGAAGTTTGAAGAATGCACATCAACCCTACTGAGGTGAGCTGTGACCCCAAGAAAACAAACAATAGCTGAGACTTCAAGCCAGAGCCACTGATTCACCAGGATTGGACATAGACAGCTGAAAATAAGACAGAGCCATTTAGCCCCACCACACCAAGCAGGTACCCAATGTATCAGGCCATAAGCACTACACCAGTCCTTTGCAAAGCTCTAGAGAAAAGGTACAGACACCAGTCGCAGCTCTTGGGCAAAGGTCTAGTTAACCCCTACTCAGGAGCCCCCAACCCAACTTCACCTTATCTGCTCATCTAGCCAAATGGTGTAAAATAGTCATGGAGTAGAATCAGCGGAAAAATTCCAGCAACATGAATAATCAGAGTAAATCAACTCCCACAAGGAACAATACAGCGGACACACCAGAAGATCCCATTAATAAACAAATGGCTGAAATGTCAGAAATTCAATTCAGAATTTGGATTGCAAATAAGATTAATATAATGGATGTAAAGTGGGAATTAGATATTCAAGGAGCATTTCAAAAGTTGTCTCAAGAATTCAGTGACTTCAAAGACTAAAATCACCAAAGATTTTGACACACTGAGACAAGAACTTGCACCCCTCAAAGATCTGAGAAATACAGTAGAATCCCTCAGTAACAGAATGAAGCAGGCAGAAAAAAGGATTTCTGACATTGAAGACAAAGCTTTTGAACACTCCCAAATGCTCAAAGAGTAAAGGAAGTGGAGAGCAAAAACAGATCATTCTCTCAGTGATAATTTGAAGAAAACTAATATTCGCCATATAGGAATTGCTGAAAGTGACAAAGTTGCTTCAAAAGGCCCAGCTGCTCTACTCCATGAGATAATCAAGGAGAATTTCCCAGATATGCCAAGAGATTCTGAAATTCAGATACCCGCCAGTTTCAAAACCCCAGCATGACTCAACCTGAATAAGGCATCTCCCAGACACATTATAATTAACTTCACCAAAGCTAATATGAAGAAGAAAATTCTGCAAGCAGCCATACATAAGAAAACCATAACCTACAAGGGGAAGAATATTAGAATAACTGCAGATCTCTCTGCTGAAACCGTTCAAGCTAGAAGAGGGTGATCATCAACTTTTAATCTCCTAAAATAAAATCACTTTCAACCCAGGATCCTATATCCAGCTAAACTGAGTATCATTTATAATGGAGAAATTAAATACTTTAATGACATTCACTTGTTGAAGAAATTTGCCATAACTAAACCAGCTCTCCAGGATATTCTCAGACCTGTCCTCCATAATGACCAGAACAATCCTCCACCACAAAAGTAAACTCACTCAGAAACTTTTGCTCAAATTCCAACTTCCACAGTGGCAAAAGGATTGAAAATGTCCATTGCACTTTCGAAAAACCCAATACCCAAAATTCTACCAGGCTTATCAATATTCTCAATTAATGTGAATGACTTAAATTGTCCTCTAAAGAGGCACAGGTTGGCTGTATGGATACAAAAACTCAGGACAGATATCAGCTGCATTCAAGAATTTCATCTTACCTTAAAAGATAAAATAGATGCAGAGTGAAGGGATGGGCATCTATATTCCAGGCAAATGGAAAGCAGAAAAAAGCAGGTGTTGCAATTTTATTCACAGACACAATAGGCTTTAAAGCAACAAAAGTAAGGAAAGATAAGGATAATCACTTCATATTTGTTAAGGGTAATACTTAATATGATGAGATTTCCATTGCTAATATTTATGCACCCAATCAGAATGCACTTCAATTTATAATAGACACTCTAGCAGGCATGAGCAACTTGATTTCCTCCCGCTCCATAACGGTCAGACATTTTAACACCCCTTTGGCAGTATTGCATAGATCCTCCAATAAGAAACTAAGCAAAGAAATTTTACATTTAAACTTAAACAGTCAACATTTGGATTTGACAGATATCTACAGAATATTTCATCCTAACAAAACTGAATACACATTTTTCTCATCACCCCTTGGAACATACTCCAAATTTGATCACATCTTAGGGCACAAGTCTAACCTCAGGAAATTTAAAACAATAGAAATTATTCCTTGCATCTTCTTGGACCATCATGGAATTAAAGTTGAACTCAGTAGCAACAGGAATCTGCATACTAATACAAAAACATGGAACCTAAATAACCTTGTGCTGAATGATAGCTGGGTCATAGACAAGATTAAGAAGGATATTACCAATTTTTTGGAACAAAATGATAATGAAGACACAAATTACCAGAACCTCTGGGATACCACAAAGGCAGTCCTAAGAGGGAAATTTATAGCACTGCAAGCCTTCCTCAAGAGAACCCAAAGAGAGGAAGTTAACAACTTAATGGGACATCTCAAGCAAATGGAAAAGGAAGAACATTCCAATCCCAAACCCAGCACAAGAAAAGAAATAACCAAAATTAGAGCAGAATGAAATGAAATTGAAAACAAAAAGATTATACAACAGATCAATAAATCAAAAAGTTGGTTTTTTGAAAATGTCAATAAAATAGATAAACATTTGACTAACCTAACCAGGAAAGAAAGAGTAAAATCTCTAATTTCATCGATCAGAAGTGGTAAAGATGAAATAACAACAGACCCCTCAGAAATTTTTAAAAATCCTTAATGAATATTACAAGAAACTCTATTCTCAGAAATATAAAAATTTGAAAGAAAGAAACCAATACTTGGAAGCATGCCACCTTCCTAGACTGAGCCAGAATAAAGCATAAATGCTGAACAGGACTATATCAAGTTCCGAAATAGCATCAACTATACAAAAATCTCCCCCCCCAAAAAAAAAAGCCCAGGACCAGATGGCTTCACATCAGAATTCTACCAAGCCTTCAAAGAGGAACTAGTACCTATATTACTCAATCTTTTCCAAAATACAGAAAAAGACGGAATCCTACCAAACACATTCTATGAAGCAAACATCACCTTGATCCCCAAAACAGAAAAAGACCCAACAAGAAAATTATAGACCAATATTGTTAATGAACATTGATGTGAAAATATTCAACAAGATCCTAACAAATAGAATCCAGCAACACATCAAACAAATTATTCACCACTACCAAGTGGGTTTTATCCCAGTATCTCAAGGATGGTTCAACATATGTAAATCTACATACAATTCATCACATAAACAAATTAAAAAACAAAGACCATATGATTCTCTCAATTGATACAGAAAAAGCTTTTGATAATATCCAGCATCCCTTCATGATCAGAATACTTAAGAAAATCAGTATAGAAGGGACATTTCTTAAACTGATAGAGGCGGCTCAGCACCTGTGGCTCAATCAGCTAAGGTGCCAGCCACATACACCTAAGGTGGCGGGTTCAAATCCCCAGCCTGGGCCCACCAAACAACAATGATGGCTGCAACCAAAAAAAATGGCCGGGCGTTGTGGCGGGCGCCTGTGGTCCCAGCTACTTGGGAGGTTGAGGCAGGAGACTCACTTGAGCCCAGAAGTTGGAGGTTGCTATGAGCTGTGATGCCATGGCACTCTACCCAGGGGGATAGCTTGAGGCTCCGTCTCAAAAATAAATAAATAAATAAATAAATAAACTGATAGAGGCTATCTACAGCCAACCCACAGCCAATATTGTATTGAATGGAGTTAAATTGAAATCATTTCCACTCTATAAGGAACCAGGCAAGGTTGCCCATTGTCTCCACTACTTTTTAACATTGTAATGGAAATCTTAGCCATCTCAGTTAGGTAAGAAAAGGCAATCAAGGGTATCCATATAGGGTCAGAAGACATGAAACTTTCACTCTTTGCAGATGATATGATTGCATATCTGGAAAACACCAGGGATTCTACTACAAAACTCTTAGAAGTGATCAAGGAATACAGCAGCATCTCAGGTTACAAAATCAACACTCATAAATTGGTAGCCTTTATATATACCAATAACAGTCAAGCTGAAAAACCAGTCAAGGACTCTATTCCTTCACAGTAGTACCAAAGAAGATGAAATATTTGGGAGTTTACCTAACAAAGGATGTGAAAGATCTCTATAAAGAGAACTATGAAACTCTACAAAAAGAAATAGCTGAAAATATTAACAAATGGAAAAATATACCATGCTTATGGCTGGGAAGAATCAAGATTGTTAAGATGTCCATACTACCCAAAACAATATACAATTTTAATGCAATTCCTATTAAAGCTCCACTGTCATATTTTAAAGATCTCAAAAAACTAATACTTTGCTTTATATGGAACCAGAAAAAAACTCAAATAACCAAGTCATTATTCAGAAATAAAAACAAAGCAGGAGGAATTATGCTACCAGACCTCAGATTATACTATAAATTGATAGCGATCAAAACTACATGGTACTGGCACAAAAACAGAGAGGTAGATGTATGGAACAGAATAGAGAACCAAGAGATTAACCCAGCTACTTTTCATTATTTGATCATTGATAAGCCAATTTAAAACATTCAGTGGGGAAAAGATTCCCTATTTAACAAATAGTGCTGGGTGAACTGGCTGGTGACCTATAGAAGACTGAAACTGGATCCACACCATTCGTCATTAACTAAGATAGACTCTCACTGCATTAAAGATTTAAACTTAAGACATGAAACTATAAAAATAATAGAAGAAAGCGCAGGGAAAACACGAAGAAATCAGCCTGGGTGAATATTTTATGAGGAAGATCCCCCGGGCAATTGAAGCAACACCAAAAATACATTACTGGGATTTGATCAAACTAAAAAATGTCTCCTACAGAGGTTTAATAACCAGAATCATCAGAGAACTCAAACATATTAGCAAGAAAAGAACATGTGATCCCATCTCAGGGTGGACAAGGGACTTGAAGAGAAACTTCTCTGAAGAAGGCAGGCGCATGGCCTATAGACACATGAAAAAATGCTCATCATCCTTAATCATCAGAGAAATCCAAATCAAAACTACTTTGAGATGTCATCTAACCCCAGTAAGATTAGCCCACATCACAGAATCCCAAAACCAGAGATGTTGGCATGGATGTGGAGAAAAGGGAACACTTCGACATTGCTGGTGGGAATGCAAACTAATACGCTCCTTTTGGAAAGATGTTTGGAGAACAGTTAGGGATCTAAAAATAGACCTGCCATTTGATCCTTCAATTTTTCTACTAGGTATATATCCAGAAGACCAAAAATCACATTATAAAAAAGATATTTGCACCAGAATGTTTATCGCAGCCCAATTCATAATTGCTAAGTCATGGAAGAAGCCCAAGTGCCCATCGACCCATGAATGGATCAATAAATTGTGGTATATGTACACAATGTAATATTATGCAGCCTTAAAAAAATATGGAGACTTTACCTCTTTTATGTTTACATGGATGGACCTGGAACATATTCTTCTTAGTAAAGTATCTCAAGAATGGAAGAAAAAGTATCCAATGTACTCAGCCCTACTATGAAACCAATTTATAGCTGTCATATGAAAGCGATAACCTAACTATAGCCCAAGAAGAAGGGAAAGAGAAGAGGGAGGGGAAGGGAGGGAAGAGGATGGATGGAGGAAGGATAATTAGTAGGACTACCCCTATGGTACATTTTACAAGGGTACGTGTGAAATTTACTAGATGTAGAATATAAATATCTAAACACAATAACTAAGAAAATGCCATGAAGGCTATATTAATCAGTTTGATGAAAATATTTCAAATTGTATATAAAACCAACACATTGTACCCCATGATTGTATTAATGTACACAGCTATGATTTAATAAAAAAGGAAAAGTAGAATCCTAAAATTCTAACAATGTCAGACAATAATCAAATTCATTTGCAGTTGAAAATAAAAATGAGATATCACATCACATATGTTTTCCTTGCCAAAAAACAATTAGCAAAATGTTGAAGTTCACAAGAAAGTGAAGATATGGAAATACTCACAATTAGTAGGACTCTACACTGATGCATCTATTATAGAAAGTGATAGGGCAAATCTTGGTCAAGCTAAATGTGTGTATATCTTCAGATTTAATAATTTTATCCCTATGAATATACTCCATAGAAGGAGATACTTGTAAAGAAGTTATGAGCAATCTGCTATCCATCACTAAGAGGCAACAAATCAATTATTAAAGGAATAGGATCATTGCCATAGATATGTGGATAAATATTTCCATAGAGAACACTACACAGACATGAGCCATGATGACCCTGCCCATTAGCAAGAAGGGAAAAGGGAAAAATGAGGATATGGAGATAAGTTGGAATAAGATCAGACAGAATCGTAAGTAGAAGTCAATGTTTTCAGATATAAAATTACTATTTAGGCAAATTAGGGTACTTTAATTTTAGTACATAAAAAAATGTATAATTAAATAAAATAATGTATCATAAGTTTCTTGACTGAATAAATCTATGAATAAAGGTTTCATATTTACAAAATGCCATAGACTATTCAATGGATATTTTCCCAAACTTTAGATGAAATTCTACATCTGATTTAGGTATCAAGTTTCAGCCTTTAAAATCAAAGTTAATTATGTCACAGAAGTATATTTTGACACTCCCCCATGAAACCAATTATTATACTATTTTCAATTCTGGAGTAAGTTAAGGGATCACAATGATCTCATTTTTCTCTTTCTCCTCTCTTCTTTCTTTGCATGTTTTTAGCAGACATTTAGCACATGCTAACCATGGAACAAAACAATGGCACTGAAGTGACTGAATTCATCCTCCTGGGATTTGCTGGTCAACACAAGTCTTGGCATATCCTCTTTATATTATTTCTAGTGATCTATGTGGTTACCTTAGTGGGTAACATTGGAATGATGCTACTCATCAGGATTGATTCCTCCCTTCATACCCCCATGTACTTTTTCCTCCAACACTTGGCATTTGTTGATCTCTGTTACACCTCTGCTATCACTCCCAAGATGCTGAAAAACTTTGTAGGGACAGAACAATCCATCTCATTCATCGGCTGTATGGTGCAATTATTAGTCTATGGTACTTTTGCAACAATTGACTGCTACATCCTGGCTGCTATGGCAATAGACCGTTATGTGGCCATCTGCAACCCACTCCGCTATG
>CAUYQV010038612.1:0-11957 GCA_963574575.1 Galagoides demidoff | reverse complement strand
TCGAGGAGCCCCTTGATCTCCTGACTCCTCTGGTGAATGCACAGTGGGTAGAATGTGTTGATCTTACTGGTGCAGGAGGATGCATCCTCCCCGGGCTAATCAGTTCCTTGCTGCTTGCATGCTAATGAGCTCCTATTGTGTGTTGGAAGCCGTGCTTGGCAGCAGCAGGCAATTAGAACTGCAAATAAATGCCAACGCTTACAAGGCCTGAAACAGCAGTCACTTGACAATGTAGAGAAAGTTCGGACCTAGGTCAAGAAACTGATAAAAAAAAAAATTTACTTATCTGGCCAAATCTCTCAAAATTGCCAGCTTTACCATAGGTTTTGTCTTCACAGTACCTCCTCGAAACATGACAATATCAATACATCCATCTAGAAATGTTACAGAAGGAGAAAATACATGTAAAATCTTTAGTCATCCACCTGCAGTGATTATCCTGAAAAGAGTTGGTCTGGGCGATGGAGTTACTATGCGTTCAAAGACTAGAACATTTACCTTGCATCATGTGACTCAGAATGACACAGGCGGATACGTAATCAGCTCCAATCAGGTTGGGGCTGATTCTGGACAGATTGAGATCTCAGTTATGAGTAGGTTGAAATACATTCATTCCGATTTTCCCTAATCCTGGATGACTCCCAGCCAACTTTTATAAAGTCCTGCTCCAGGAAATTGGCCTCCTGACCTTTCCGTAGTTCTGTTTGAACTTGACTGTTCTTTACCAAAGTCACATCAAAGGCACATCTCCACTGCCATTGTTGTCTTTTCTCATTGCTTTATTAAATTAAGCATTAACATGCTTGCCACTTTTCACCTACTATTTAAATGAACAATCAAAGAATAATAGGCACTCGGCTAGAAATTTGTTCCCCCAATCTGAATATAGTTTAAAATAAATAGAGAACAACAACAACAACAAAATAATCTTCTGGGTATTTTTAAGCCTTCATATTTGCCTGGGCTTTTTATTTGTTTCATTTTGTTTTGGTGTGAATGTATTTTGATAGAAATGGTCAGGAGTCCTTAAGATATTCAGTGTTTATACAACTAATAAAAAATTGTATTTGGAGGTTTCCCTGGCAACTGAATTAGCAGGAAATTTCTGTTTTGGGCTGAGGGGAAAACAGAAAGGCTAAAGACAATTGTTGAAATCGAAAGGAAAACAAGAGAAATAGAAGAAATGCCACTTAGCATGCCATCCATATCGATGCATCCTGTTTAAATTATTTGGATAATTCAGAGAAATGTGCATTTGGGGGTCTTGCAGGTTCTTGTCTCTGTTTTGATTCACTTCTCCTTGGGGTGCTAGTTGTACCATCATAATAACACGTGTAACTCTTGTTATTATTAAATGAACTCTTTTTGCACTAGACATTAATTGTATCCATTTTGTTACTTTTCCAGAGAGAGAAACTAACACCACGCTTCACCCTGCGCTTCTCATGCTCTATTGTGCGTCCTCCTTAATCATACCCGCCATTGGAATGATCATTTACTTTGCCAGAAGAGCCAACATGAGAGGGTCGTACAGCCTCGTGGAAGCACAGAAATCAAAAGTGTAGCGAACGTCTGATCTGTTGAACCAGAGACATTATTTATTAGTCCAAAGCCTTAACACTGCTCACCATTCCATGAGAAAAACGGTGACCTTGGAGTTCAGACTTCCCTGAATGTATCGAACATGGAAAGAAATGACCACCTATGTCCGTGCTGCCAGCAAGGGAAGCCACAGGGAAACTTCCTGCCTGAAAAAAGGTCACTTCTATTGAGATGGAACAAGTTCTTTGATGTGCATAGACAGTAACACAACCTGTACATATGTAAAATAGAATTATGCCATAGCAAGGTTGCTCGGTTAAAATAAGATGTTGCAAATAATTAAATGCTGTTGCCTGTACTGACTGTGATAATTTGATGTATCTTAGGAAATTTTTACATTAATATTGACTGACAGCTGACCTACGTCATTTTTCTTATGTTTTATTTCCTTTAACAAATTTTTATTCCTAAGTTCATTGATAATAATTTCATGTTTTGTAAAGATCCCAGGGTTTTATGTGTTTATAGGCAAATAATAAATAGAGAGAGCGCTAGGTTGACTTTCAGGTACTAAATGCCTCAACCTGTTGTGAAACAGTTGACTGGGTTTCTTCCCGGAATGGTACTAGTCTGGTACGGAGATGTGGCTTCATATGGGTTCAGCAGACTGGTGAGACATTTTCCAAATGTGCTCTAAAAATGAAACCTCTTCTGACTTTCTTTTGTGAATGTCTAGATTTTTTTTGTGTGTAGTAAAATAATAATTTCTGGAATTGGAAGGGTTGTGTGTTATTTAATATAAACTGCCTCCTTCATCATGTGGCAGCTTTTTTTTTTTTGAGACAGAGTCTTACTATGTCACCTTCAGTAGGGCACTGCACTGTCACAGCTCACGGCAACCTCTAACTCTTGGACTTAAGGGATTCTCTTGCCTGAGCCTCCCAAGTAGCTGGGACAAGATAGGTGCCTGCCACAATGCCCAGCTATTTTTTTTTTTTTGCAATTGTCATTGTTGTTTAGTAGGCCCAGACTGGGTTCGAACCTGCCTGCCTCAGTGTATGTGGTTGGCGCCCTAACTGCTGAGCTATGAGCACCGAGCCATGTGGGAGCTTTTTTGAATTGCCAAGTTACGAGAGTGAAGAGTTCAAACTATGGAAATAATAGATACTGAAAAATGTGGGCCACAGACTACTTTTATTAAAATCACCATGGGAACGTGACAAAAATTCAGATATCTTGGTGCCACCCTAAGCTAATGAAATACTTGGTTTTGGTTCCTTGGAATCTGCCATTTTTTAAATGTAAAAATATAGATAGTGTATACAAAAAGAATGCAGATTAATATACACTTGGCAATGGGCCACAAATGAATACCTATGTATATAGCCAAGGCCAGGAGATGGAACATCACTCTTCTTTAGAGCCTTTTCTGTGCCCACGCTGATGGCAACTCTTTCCTCTTACTTAGCAGTAACCAATAAATGTGTTGAATTATACATTGTTCATTTCCTTGCTGTCTTTGGAACTTTATACCTATCTATGCACGCCTAAGTAGTACATTACTTAGTCTTGCCAGGTTTTGAATTCCATATAAATACAATAAAATGATGTATTTGCTGCCTTGTGACTTTATTGTTTCCCTCAAAATTGTGTTCTTGAAAAATTCATTCATGTTGCTGTATAGTTACAGGTAATTCATTTTTTATTGTGCTATAATATCCTACTATAAGACTTCTCTGTCATCTGCTTATCCCTCCTAATGTTGATCGATATTTGGGCTGTTTCTGCTTTTTTCTGTTATGAATAAAACTTCTGTAAACTTTGCACATGTTCCTGGCTAATTCTGTGTAAGAATTTACCCAGGGTGGGACAATTTCTCTAGTGAAACTGCTGGGTATTTGTACATACTGAAGTTTATAGAGAAAACTAAACTGTTTTCTGAAGCTGCTAAGATAATTTATACTTTCACCAGCAGGCAAAAATATTCCCATTATTGAAAAGCTTGCTAACTGTAGTAGTGTCTGATCTAAAAAATGTTTAAGTCCTTAAGGCTGTAAAATGATTTATCATAATGTTTTAAAATTTCATGATTATTAATAAGCTCGAACTTAAAAAAAAAAACATTTTAGGACCTTTTATGTTTAAAGAAGAGTGTTCTCTTTTGTGAAATGTCTGTACCTTTCTTTGGCTGTCTTTCCAGATATTGGTTGTCTTTTTCTTACTGATCCTTATAAAATCTTTTAGCAAAGTTTTATTGTCTTCATTTCATAAAGGTCTTCTTTTAGACATTTATTTCTAGGGAGTTTGTCATTTTTATACAACTGTTAATGGTGTCTGAAAAATTACATGTATGGCTACAATCAAGAAGTAGAACATTGGTATCACTTGGAGATTTCCGTCACACTCTATTGGCAGTAACGCTTCCCACCCACCAGCTTTGACCCTTGGCAGATACAGATCTGTTTTCTATCTCCACAGTCTTCTTACTTTTTTTTTATATAAATGCTATTGTAGAGCAGGTATCCAGCGGTTCTCAACCTGTGGGTCGCAACCCCTTTGAGGGTCGAACAACCCTTCCACGGGGTCACCTAAGACCATCCTGCATATCAGATATTTACATTACAATTCATAACAGTAGCAAAATTAGTCGTGAAGTAGCAAAGAAAATAATTTTATGGTTGGGGGGGGGCGGTCACCACAACATGAGGAATTGTATTACAGGGTCGCGGCATTAGGAAGGTTGAGAACCACTGGTTGCCTTTCCTGTCTGTCTTGTTGACTTAGCTGAACACTCCTGAGATTTCTCTATGTCATTTTGTGTATATTCCCAGCTAAGTTAAACTGATATTTTAAACACTGTACCTTTAGACAATAAAACCTAGAAATGTTACTTTTGGCTTTTCTTTGTGCTTTTCCGTCCTCCCTCTCTTTACCATAAGTATTCACATCGCTACAGATTTCAGATCAGTACAAAAAAATGCAAGTAGAAAAGAAGTTAATGAACTTTCTTTAACTTCAAAGGCAGTTTCTTGAACTGACTACCTGTGACGACATAGATGAATCTCACACAAAAAATATTGAGTAAGAGAAACCATCAATAAGGGTACATGCTATATAATTTCATTTTTCTGTAGTTCAAAAGCAGGCAATCCTAACACATAGTGCTAGAATAAGGATAGTTATCCCCCGATGGGGACTGGGAGGAGTATAAAAGAGCCATTTAGGTTCTATTTTTGTTCTGTTGCTTGATGTGGGTGATAGTGATTTTAATAAATTTTACATTAAAGCAAATTTTTAAAAATCAAGAGGGAAGGAGAGCAGAGCTTGTGCCTTGGGAAGGGACAAAAAGAAAGGCAAGTGACCTTGGCCATCTTTCACCTCTCCTGGGTAATAGGAAGGAGGAGAGTGTCGTGATGAGAGCCGATAGGTAATGGGGTATAACCGGCATTGACAGGGATAACCTTGTATGAAGCAGCCTCAGGTGAGAGAGAGAATTGACCAAGGAGAGCCTGGTAGACACCAGAAGCCTCCAGGAAGCTGAGTTAAGACCTGCAGAGACACCAACTTGCATTCACCAGAAACCATCATGTTACCTTTACAGAGAAGCCAAGCCAGCTGCCCTCATCACTGCTTAGAGAGGGCTTCCAACTGCCTGCAAACCCTTTTTATTTTCCAGAAAGATGTCTACATATGACCTGAGATTTTGCCTGGCCCTTGGCTATCCTAGCCCTCATTAATCGCCTAGTCAATAAAATCATCTGAAGGACAGGATTGCATTTGGTACCTCCAGAACATCCATGATAGTGTGGGGGAAATGGCAGCTCATTCTCCGCTAGAGACCTAGGGAGGTCCCCACCTCCTCTTCTTGATCTAGGTCAAGAGAAGTAGCATTAATGAGATTGAAAATGGGTAAAGGAAAATAGGCAAGTCCTAGATTCAAACAGTAGTTAATTATCTGGGGAAACAAGGAAACTTTTTTCTGGTCTCTGAAGTGGGTCTGATCCATATGCCACTGTCAACTTTCTCTGGCTGCCTGGCATTCTAGTGAAGCAGAGAAGACACTTGGCAGCCCTTGCCACCTGCAGTGGACATCCCTCATAGCGTCTATAAATCTGAGCGCGAAACTATCTCATTTATTTCCCTAATATTCTAGTGAAAAGGAAGTAAATAGTTGATCGAGGGAGCTACAGAAACACTTTTATGAAGTTGGTAAACTTTCCTTTCCCTCATCATTTATTTCATAGTCTGGTTTTCTTAGAAATGGATTCACATCTTGCTATATACTTTTGGCAGTATTGGTTCTCAGCTGTAAGAACACCTCTGAATTTATGAGACTGGAAAATTTACCATCATTTCTTCTGATAGTGTGATAACCAAACCAAGATAACAGGTTGAAAAAGTTCATGGCGGTTCACCGCATGTAACCATTACCTTTTGTGGTCTGGGCAAATAATGTAGGAAAACGTGAAAGAGAATTCAAGATTGCTTCCAAATTAAAACTAACTTTTCAACCCTAAAACAAACAAACAAACAAACAAAAAGCTTCTTGAGGAAATGCAAGTTCAAATGACGGGCTGCCACAGAAAACTTTTTATCTGCGTCCCATATTGAACTCCCCCAAACACCTCTTTTGCTTTGCTAATTGCAGATTTGGGAAAAAACGCTAATACCAGTGAAAGTGACCATTAATAGGACCAGGGAAGGTATCAGGTGAGGTCAATCATCTTACATATCAAGGAGCTTCAATTTTATCTTACGTAAAATAAGAGTTTCAGCCAGTTAAACTTGAAGATCCCTTCCAATTCTCAAGCATAATGGTTGTATGAAAATTCACACATGCGCCTTAGTCAACTTTTGTTTTTTTATCTTAGTTTAGAGATTCTCTTTTGTTGTAGCCAAACAAAAGCATCAGGGTCTTCTTTTCAATGTGTGCTTAATCAACTTTAACAGTCTTGAGAGGAAAAATAAAATATTTCCATTTATCCTAACACTAGCAAGGGTTTTATAATAGCCACTTTCCCAGCAAAGAGGGACATGCGAAATGCCTACTGAAATAGCTTTTGTTTTAGTCACAACGATAATGAAAATTTCACTTTTGGAAAAAAAAATGCATCAGTGGTTTTTCAGGCTTTGCTGCTGTTGAATAACATGTTTTCTCTCAAAAGGAACTAATCTGGAAGACTCTCTGGGGGAGAGAATGACAGATTGAATGGAACCCAATGTCTGGGATTTTAGTGAAGGACGGTGTTATTGGGAGAGAGCATTTGATTATTTTTATTTTTTTCCACTAGCAAGGTCTTTGGGGGGGCATCGTGGAGCATTAAAACAAAACGATTCAGGAATTGAAAAGGTAATGTGCCTATCTTATTTATTTATTTAGAGACAGAGTCTCACTTTATTGTCCTCAGTGAAGTGCCATGGCGTCACAGCTCATAGCAACCTCCAGCTCCTGGGCTGAGGCAATTCTTTTGCCTCAGACTCCCAAGTAGCTGGCACTACAGGCACCTGCTGCAACGCCCAGCTATTTTTTGTTGCAGTTTGGCTGGGGTCGGGTTCGAACCTGCGACCCTCCGTATATGGGTCTGGCGCCCTACTCACTGAGCCACAGGTGCCGCCCAATGTTCCTATATTAAAAAGACAAAGAGAAAGGAGAAGACATTGATCTCTAGGGCCAGTGGGCCCTGGTGAATCACTCCTAAATTGAATTGTACTGCGAAGTATTTTAACTTTCTCAAATGAAAGTGTTGCTCTGTGTAAAAGAATTTTTAAAATCATAATTTGTAGTCAAGAATGTTATGACTACTTTTCTTTAATCCAACTTGCACGTAATCATAATTCACTCAATTACGGGGACATTGAATGCCCTCATGCTAAAAATCTAGTAAGAAGTGTTATTAAATTTAGAACTGTGAGTGGCAAAAATGATCATTATTACTTTGACTTGAGGTCATATTTGGTACTTAGAAATTGATGAGTATTCACTTGAAGACCACTTAAAAAGTAGCAGACTCAGGGGATATTTTATTTTTTATTTTTATTTTTTTGAGGCTGTCTCACTCTCTCACCCTGGGTAGAGTGCCCTGGTGTTATAATTCACAGCAACCTCAAACTCTTGGGCTCAAGCCATCCTCTTGTCTCAGCCTCCCAAGTTGTTGGGACTACAAGGGCCTGCCACCATCCTTGGCTAGTTTTTAGTAGAGACGAGGGTCTTGCTCTTGCTCAGGCTGATCTCAGACTCCTGAGCTCAAGTGATCTACCTGCCTCAGCCTCCAAGAGTACTAGGATTGCAGTAGTGAGCCATCATGCCCAGTGGGAGTTGCTTTTCATGGAAATTCTGTCATTGTCCCACCATGTTTTGTGGACACTTTGTACATCACTGTGAAAATAACTTCATGTTCCCAGCAGAAAACTGAGCAAATGAGTTCCTTTTGCCTTGTGACAATATCATAGGGCCCTTCTTCCCCTTATTTGTTGGTGTTCCTCTTATTTAATTGCTGTAGTCATTTTTGAGTTAACCCTTAATGTTACACCCTTAATATTACAAGTGTGAGGAAATCAGTGGACAAGAAGTGGCCTGGAACTGGACCCCCAAACCCAAAGTGTGGGAACAATAGGACCAGACAGTGGCAGGATCTATAGTTGTCAGCAGTTAGTACATAATGCTGAGCAAGACTGTGCTGGACCAGCTAGAGCCGTGACAGTGAGCAGGACAAGGGTCACCCAGGAGGGGCCAGGAGGGGCTACCCAACAGCATCAGGAACACAGGACTCCTATGACACTCAAGAGGAAGAAAAGAGGCAGAGGAGGAACCGTGAATGTGTGAAAGAAGCTCTTTGAACAAGAAGGAAATCCTTTCGATTAAACTACTTTTTTTTCTGGTATCATTAGAAATGGTGAGTGGAGGGCAACGGCAGATTTTTTGTGCATCTGAATTATAGTACAAAAACATCAACCTGTTATGACACCAAATGCAATGGACAATTTCTGGCCTTCTTCAACCTCTTTGCAGCTCAGACGGTTGGCCACTCTTACGATATGTCTCTCTCTCAGTTTGCCTTACATTACATGACTCTGTTTTTCTCCTGCTTCTGGGTCTGTCTTCTCATCATTCCATATAATCTCCTATTACTTGTTTTGAGTGTTGTACCATAGATTCCACGCTTGGTTCTTTTCTCAGTTTATATATTCTCCCCTGATAACTTCATCTTTCTTATGTGTTCTATGATCACAATTTCAAACATACCTTCCAAACTCTGCTTCTCCCTCTTCTTTGTAAGGGCTCTCAGTCATCTCTAGAGATTTCTCAAGCCCATTCATTTCCACACGCCTCAAACCATGTACTGGTTGTTCACAAAATGAGCGGGGAAGTGTTCGCTCCTCCTCAATTTTCTGGAAGAATCTGTGGAGAATTGATATTATTTGTCCCTTAAAGTAAGCCAGCTGGGCCTAGGGTTTTATGGTGGGGAACTTGTTAACCAAAAATTTAATTTTTAAAATGGTGATGGAACATTGATCTTTTCTATTGTTTTTCTGGTTTCCGTTTCGTTTAGTTCTGCTCTGAGCTTTGTTATTTCTTCTACTGGCTTTGGGTTTGATTTGTTCTTTTTTCAGTTCCTTGAGATGTGACATTAGAATGTTAATTTGTAATCTTTCTGTCTTTTTGATGTAGGCATTTAAGGCTATGAATTTTCCCCTTAGGACTGCTTTCACTATATCTCATAGACTTTGATAATTTGTGTCCCCTTTGTCAATCAGTTCGAGGAATTTTTTTGGTTTCTATCTTAATTTCATTGACCCAAAAATAATTTAGAAGCAGGTTGTTTAATTCCCATAACTTTGTGGAGATTTGACTGTTACTCTTGGAATTGATTTCCAGTTTTATTCCACTGTAGTCTGAGAAGGTACATGATATGATTCTAATTTTTTTGAATTTGCTGAGACTTGTTTCATGGCCTAAGATATGATCAATCTTACAGAATGTCTCATGTACCGATGAGAAGAGTGTATATATTGAGTAGTTTGGGGTGGAATGCTCTGTAAACGTCTGTTATGACCATTTGTTCTATAGTCCTACTTAAGTCATTATTTTTTTTAACTGATTTTGAATTTTTACACTTTTCCTGATTATTTCATGTAAGGTGAAACTGGACCTATTTAAAAGACATACACAAATCTAGTATATCAAAAACCAAGGAATTTTCTTTTTTGCTATACTATTTTCACCACCATTGGTGTGCTTGCTAGATGGTATAACCACCACTGCAGCAGACATTGGCCAGAAGGAAAGACTACTCTGCTAAGTAGATCCGAAGACAAGAAAATTATAAGAGCTAAGAACAATAGAGCAATATCAAGGCATTATTCTCCTATGTGGAAGGACAACCTGTTTATTATGTCTGATGATTCTTGGGCTGACTAGTGTTTATATGGGTTTGGGTTCTTCTGCTTGGGACCATTGCTTGGGGGTCAGTATCCTGGGGACTTGACTGGACGGGACTGTACACAATGATCCCTCTGCATGGCTGGCAGTCAGTGCTGGCTTTGTGACAAATGTTTCTCATCACATGGCCTGGGCTTGAGAGGCTCAGACTATTATTTTTCATGCATTCTACTTGTCAAAGCCAAGTTCACAAGTCCAGCTCAGATTCTTCCCCTTTTTCTAGGGGAGAAAGGTAGATCCTCATCCTGATGTATGTGGGAGCACAGGTCTATAGAGTGAAAGGTAGTTCTTACAAACCACATGAACCATCTCTGGTGAGCAGCTATCCCCAAAACCCTTCTCTGATGAATGTAAGTGAGATGAGTGAAGGAAATTCTACTCAGATAAGGACACAGTGTGACAATGAGTGGTGTAATTGTGGATGCTATTTATTCCTTAGTGAGTTCCAATAAGAATTATAACACTCACAAAGGTACTGTGACCTGAAAATGCTCCCCAAACGTTGATTCATGCTGAATCTGAGAAGCAAGATAAGCTGTTTGTCCAAATCACCATAATCTAAGTAATAATTGCTGCATTGGCAGAGATGAGAACTGAGAGGAGGAAAACATTAGGTCTGGCCAGAAAGAACTGAGTCATGTAGCGGCGGAGATGCTACTTGAGCTGTGTCATGGATGGATCAATGGATGAGATTTAGATAAGTTATTTGAGGAAAGGAAGATATTCAACATAAAAGGGAAAGAGTCAACCTAGGTATGGAGGTATCAAATGCCTTGGATATCTACATTAAGAAGAGTAAATTGGTTCATTTTTCAGAAACATGTGAGTTTAAAAGCAGACGGTGAGAACCAAGGTTGGTTAATTGAGTTGTAACAAATCATGGAAGGCCTTGAATGGCAGACTTGGGAGTCTGAGATTTGATCGGCAGAAAGAGCCAGCAAAAGGAAGGAAAGGAAGGGAAAATAGGATCAGGACAGTGCCTAAGGAGGCCAACACCTCCTGTGTATCTGGGATTTTCTACCTGTACTTCTATCCCCGACTTTTCCCACCGACTGTCTTCCCAGCTTCCTGCCTTGGTAATTTCCATCTTGTTATTTAGTTCCAGGACTGCCACGTTAGTGAGAAATAGAACCATCTTTCTTCTACATAGATACAACAGGATATGATTTCAATATTAAAATAATAGTCTCAAAAATTAACATGGGGACAAGCCTATGCTAATAAATTAATAAAGCAGAAGGGAACTATACATGAAATTTGAAAGTATAATAAAAATCTGAACGTTAAGTGACTATCTGCCTGTACATATAGAGAGCGGAAAAGAACTCAAAGCGTTGACATTGTTAATGATATTATAGATATTTTAATTTTTTTATCTATACTTTTCTTTACCAAATTAGAATTTATTACAGTTGTAGTCAGCTAAGTTGTTTTATTAGTGTGTTAACCATGGCAAGTGAGTGTTCAAACAGCAACCAAGTAAAACCAGCATCCTACTTGAACTTGAGAATTGGAATTCTCAAAGATCTATAAATACTTAGGGTTTTGAGACCCAGATAAGGGGGGAGGCAGCTCTGGCTTCCTGAGCATTTGAGTGTTTGTTCTGAGAGACCAGAAAAGAGAGGAGAGCACATGAACAACCTCTCACTACTAAGTCGCCTCTGTGGATTTTTTTAAATTAAATCATAGCTGTGTACATTAATGCAGTCATGGGGTACAATGGTTCTATATATAATCTGAAATATTTTCATCAAACTGGTTAACAAAGCCTTCATGTCATTTTCTTAGTTATTATGTTAAGACATTTATATTCTACATTTAGAAAGATTCACACGTACCCTTGTGCCTCTGTGGATTTCTAAATAAAGCCTCGGACGGAGGGAAGATGGCCTGAGGACCCTGCACACCATCATGCCACACTCTCACAGGGCTTGGCATCATTATGGCTTCCCAGCCATAAATGAAGGGAAGATGG
>CAUYQV010038611.1:0-11533 GCA_963574575.1 Galagoides demidoff | reverse complement strand
GCTAAGGCCCCAGCCACGTACACCTAAGGTGACGGGTTCGAATCCCCAGCCCGGGCCGCCAAACAACAATGATGGCTGCAACCAAAAAATGGCCGGGCGTTGTGGCAGGTGCCTGTGGTCCCAGCTACTTGGGAGGCTGAGGCAGGAGACTTGCTTGAGCCCAGGAGTTGGAGGTTGCTGTGAGCTGTGATGTCATAGTACTCTACCCAGGGGGATAGCTTGAGGCTCCATCTCAAAAAAAAAAAAACAAAAAAACACCCAGGTATTTTTTGAGACAGGGTCTTGCTCTGGCTCAGGCTGGTCTCAAATCTGTGAGCTCAGGCAATCCACCTGCTTCGGCCTCCCATGTGCTAGGATTACCTAGTTTTTCTTTTCTTTTCTTTTCTTTTTTTTTTTTTTTTTGAGACAGAGCCTCAAGCTATTCGTCTGGGTAGAGTGCTATGGCACCACAGCTCATAGCAACCTCCAACTCCTGGGCTCAAGCAAGTCTCCTGCCTCAGCCTCCCAAGTAGTTGGGACTACAGGCGCCCACCACAACACCGGGCTATTTTTTGGTTGCAGTTGTCATTGTTGTTTAGCAGGCCCCAGCAGGGCTCAAACCTGCCAGCTTCGGTTTATGTGGCCAGCACCCTACTCACTGAGCACAAGCACTGAGCCCTTCCTCTCAATTTTTCTGTTCACTTAAAATTGCTCATGGCTCAGCGCCTATGGCTCAATTGACTAAGGCACCAGCCATGTACACCTAAGGTGGCGGGTTCGAATCCCCAGCCCGGGCCCACCAAACAACAATGATGGCTGCAACCAAAAAATGGCCCAGCGTTGTGGCGGGTGCCTCTGGTCCCAGCTACTTGGGAGGCAGAGGCAGGAGACTCGCTTGAGCCCAGGAGTTGGAGGTTGCCATGAGCTGTGATGCCATGGCACTCTACCCAAGGGGATAGCTTGAGGCTCCGTCTAAAAAAAAAAAAAAAATTTGCTCTAAAAAATAGTATGAAAATGGGTGGTGCCTGTGGCTCAAAGGAGTAGGGTGCAGGCCGCATATACCAGAGGTGGCAGGTTCAAACCTGGCCCCCAGACCAAAACTGCACAAAAAAAAAAAAAAAAAAAAAAAAAGTCTGAAAAAGTTCAGGCTAATTCAGAAGCCACATGTGGGTGCTCTATAATAGTTTGCTAATTTTTTTTTTTTTTGAGATAGAATCTCAAACTGTCACCCTGGGTAGAGTGCTGTGGCATCATAGCTCATAGCAACCTTCAACTCTTGGGCTCAAGTGATCCTCCTGCCTTAGTTTTTCTATTTTTAGTAGAGATAGGGTCTCGCTTTTGCTCAGGCTGGTCTGGAACTCATGAGCTCAAGCTATCCACCCACCTCGGCCTCCCAGAGGGCTGGGATTACAGGCGTGAGCCACCGAGACTGGCCGATAGTTTGCTAAATTGATGAATTCCCACCAAGGTCTATTTTTTTTTTTTTAAATTTTATTTTTATTTTTATTTTTTATTTTTTTTATTATTTTTTTTTTTTTTTGAGACAGAGCCTCAAGCTATCCCCCTGGGTTGAGTGCCATGGCATCACAGCTTATAGCAACCTCCAACTCCTGGGCTCAAGCGAGGAGCCCTCCTGCCTCCGCCTTCCAAGTAGCTGGGACCACAGGCGCCCGCCACAACGCCTGGCCATTTTTTGGTTGCAGCCATCATTGTTGTTTGGCAGGCCCGGGCTGGGGATTCGAACCGCCACCTTAGGGAGTACGTGGCTGGCGCCTTAGCCGATTGAGCCACAGGCGCCGAGCCTTATCATTTATTTTAAAGGCAATGGGGAATTTCTGAGGGGATTACGAAAGGGGTGATATAATCTGATTTCAGACTTTAAAGTAAAACTCCAAGATGCTGTGTGTAGAATAGATTTCAGGAGCAAGACAGGGAATAGAAAGAAGCCCTGTTGTGAAGCTGTCCAGTGGTCTGGCCAGATGGGTGGAGGCCACAGACAGGGATGAGGGAGTAGGACGCATGAGGTGGGTGGGGGAAGGGGGCGGTCAGGAGGATAGCAGGTGACCAGACTCAGGAGGAAGCAATGCCCTGTCTGTGCAGCCCTGGGGGCTCACGTCCTAGGAATGTGGCACCCCAGCTTCCCAAATAGGAAACACCTCATCTGTTTGAAAGCTTCCCCTTCGGCACTCTCAGTGTTCAGAACCGGACACTGAAAAGGTTACTTTGGAACCAAGTCACATATTTAAGTTGCCAGAGGTTGTCACAGTGGGGATTCTTATTTCCACCCTACCTCTTTTATTCCATGAGCAAGATTTGTGTCTCTTTTAAAGTGTGGGCACTCAGCTTCTCTATGGGGCAGATTCGGCCCCTCCTGAGTGAGCAGGGAGTGTCCCCGAAGCCTGGCCCAGTGTGGTCATTATGAGGAAATGACTGCTACCGAGGCAAGAACATCCACAAGTGAAAAAATACGAGGAGACTTACACACATGCACACAAGCAAACAAACATTTCAAGCGAGCATATGAAGGAATGTTCCTGGAGTCACTCAGTGAGGTGGCCTCATGGTCTACACCAGCCTCCAGGGCACGGAGAGGCTACGGTGCGGTCCGCAGCTCACTGTCAGGGTCACTTTCTCCTTCAGTAGCTCTCTAACCCCCACACATTCCTGCACATTCGCCATGCCCGGCACTCAATGCTCTGACTTGGTTTGTGCCCCTCTCCCACAGGAGGGGGTGGGGTCCCTGCTGGCGGCAGCTCCCCAGTGCTCCCTCAGTTGCAGCATCCCCAGGCCTGCTGGCCCCGGGCAGAGCGGACCCCCACTGGGAGCGCGGGCGGACCTCCACCAGGAGGACAGCCCAGGGCAGCAGCTGCGGCTGGGTCGGGAGACAGCAGCCAGTAATCCAGCAGCTGTTGTGTCAGTAGCCAAAGAATTCGTAAGCTTTGAGGAGATTCCTACAGGTACAGTATAGGCTTTAAAAAAAAAAAACAACAGATAAACAGATGGACAGAAAGTTTTAAACCACTGGCTCTTGGCAGAGAAACTAAGGTGGGCTCAGGCATCAGGTCTGATGTAATTACAGTTTGGGTTACGCGCGGTGTATTTGATTCTTACAGTTTTGGTTACGCCTGGTGTGTTTTATTCTGACACGCATATTTTGCGTTCCATACACATTTAAAGATTTAATTAAATGTTTTATTATAGGGAACCACAGTGCCAAAAATCAGCATCATTACCTTTTTTTTTTTAACAGAAGCAGCTATTTCCTCATTTTGTTTTGAGATTTGAATACATATCAAGCTTACATTGACTTAGTATTATCAACATGGACATCATCAAAAATGTCCTGTTTCCTATTATTAGAAGGGTGTTATTACAATGCAAGCTCAAGGCAGGCACAGGGCGCATGTTTCCCCCAGACAGGCACGTTCCCTGATAGAAGGGACGGGAACACCGGGAAACTGAGGCAGTGCCCTCCGGACTCAGAACACAAAAGCAGGTATAGCAACATCAACACCAAAACGAGCACTAGTAAGAAAATTAGGAAATGCACTAATCGTGATAGTCAAAACTGTCACCTCATGACAGTCTGAAGCTCCAACAAACATTTCATGAAGGTTTATGTTTTCTTTCTTTGCCCTCTGAGTATCCTTTTGTTGAACTACAGGAGGGAAAAAACTCAGAGAAAATAAATCTCCTTCCTGGCCTTTTAGAGTCATTTGGACTACAAAATACTTTAAGTGGTCATTAGAGAAAAAATTTTCTCCTCAGAATCCAAATTTATGAATATTTCAGTTTTCATTGACATGAAGATAATTTCCTATATAAAACACTTTCTTTTTCTTTTTTTTTTTTTTTTTTTGACAACAGAATCCCTATTTCCTTTAAGGGAGGGAAGAAGGAAGGAAGGAAGGAAGGGAAGGAGGGAGGGAGGGAGGGAGGGAGGGGCGAGCCAAAGAAAACCAGAAGGAGGAGGAGAAGGAGGAAGAGGAGAGAGTGTAAGGGATGGAAGTTACCTGGAGCCTGGGCGGCTGTGCTGGCCAGAGTCAGGGTGGGTAAACAGAACCATGAGGGGCTATCAGGCCACCCAGAATAGAGTAGTCCAGAACCCTCAGGATCTGCCTGGTTTGTAAGTTACTGCGCAGAGCACCATGTCAGTTCTTTTAGATGAAAAGTTAGAGCCGAAAAGGAAGGCCTGGCCTGCTCATTGCCAGGGAAGGTGGTGAGCTGAGGAGAATGGTGAGTGGGAACTCAGCAGGAATGGAGAGTTAAAGCAGGCTACAGGCATTCCTCTCCCCAGAGACCCCCAGGGGACAGATCTGCTCCAGGGGGCCCGAGCAGTCCAAGACACAAAGCATATGTATGTTCTTCATCATTTTACCCAGGGCTTCCTCCTCCTTTCCTGGGAGCAGCTGTATTTGTAATTACTGGGTGAGATTAGGTCATTTGTCCAGGGGTCATTCTGTCCATACTTACACCCTGCCCCTCTCTTCCCCCTGTCACTTTTCAATTGAAGACAGATGCTGAAAAGAAGATTTATAAGAAAAGCCCCAAAGCTTTTGGGGGAAAAGACAATGGGAGCTCTTTTATGAGAGAAAAAGAAGAAAGGAAAGGTTTTGTATCATCATTCTAAAACTAGAAGACAATATATCCTAATTTGGCATAACTACTCCAAAGATATTTACCTCAAAAAAAGGGGGGGGCAGAGAATACTGAATTCTTCTTCCTCAATTCTGAAATGAGGAACAGAAAATTAGGACCACTGTTGATAAATCAGATTTTTTTTCTACTTTTCAAAATTATAATTAAGATTGCAATAACCTCAGATTCTTTTACTAAGATCGCTTTTACTCATTGTTTAAATCTGGTTTTTGCAACATTTTACAATGTCATTCTTTAATGAAAAACATATTATAATTAAATTTCTCTGGCTCGGCGCCTGTAGCTCAATCGGCTAAAGCGCCAGCCACGTACACCTAACATGGCGGGTTCGAATCCCCAGCCCAGGCCCACCAAACAACAATGATGGCTGCAACCAAAAAAAAAATGGGCCGGGCGTTGTGGCAGGTGCCTGTGGTCCCAGCTACTTCGGAGGCGGAGGCAGGAGACTCGCTTGAGCCCAGGAGTTGGAGGTTGCTATGAGCTGTGAAGCCATGGCACTCTACCCAGGGGGATAGCTTGAGGCTCTGTCTCAAAAAAAAAAAAAAATTTCTCTCATGTTATCATTACATAGAATACGGATGAATAGGATTACAGTAAACTATTAGGTCTTAAATTAAAAATTATTCTTAATAAAAAACTTTGTTCGATTGCCTAAATATGACAAATGAAACAGAAATGAAAAACAATGGTACTACAGTTTTAAATTGCTAGGATCTTAATTTTAACTAAAACCATGTTTGCATGTAAGCAACCATCTGGATAAAATGTTTAAATTCAAGAAATCTATTTTAAAAAGGAATCATTTTTGTTGACACAAAGTCAAACACTTGGAAATTTAAAAGCTTCTAGACTAATGCATACTACCCTATCTTGACAAAAAAAAATATATATATATGGGAAAAAAATTGAAGAAAATTCTCGAAAGAGAAGGAAAAATCCACATTGGTAGGAGGGGCCATCATGGTAGAGGCAGGTGCCACAGGAATGGGGGTCCCAAACTCCTGACACTTCAGCAACCTGGGGCAAATTATTTAACCACAATAAGTAATCATTTCGTCAATTCATACCATAGGCATATGGATAGCACCATGGTAAGATCATTCTGAGGATTCAGTTTGAAAAAAGTGGACCTTTTTTCCATATCCCTCAAGAATTTATTTTTATTGGATGACTGGCAAAAGGAGGGAGGGCATGAGGTGGGATCTCACCTAGTGTGCACATTGTGAGGGTGTGTAACATGCCCCCTGAGGGAGGGGCTCGTCTACAAAGGGAACTTTACCCTGGAAGTGAGAACAATTAACCTCAAAATGTGTACCCTCATAATTTATATTTATTGGGAACCTCAAAATGTGACCTTTACAGGCTGAATTGTGTTTGCCCCAAATCCATACATTAATGTCCTAAGTGAGTACCTGAGAATGAGGCCCTATTTGGAAACGGGGTTGTAACAGATGTAATCAGTTCAGGCCCCAATCCACTGTAATTGGTGTCCTTATAAAGAAGAGAGCTTTTGAGCACACACACATGCGCGCACACACACATGCGCGCGCGCACACACACACACACACACACACACACACACGGGGAGAAAGAAGTCATGTGGAGAGACACGGAGAACATAGCCATGTATAAGCCCCAGAAAGAAGCAAGGCTGCCCACACCTTGATTTCAAGCTTATAGTCTCCAGAACTGTGAAACAAAAAATTTCTGTTGTTTAAGCCAAGCAATCTGTGGTCCTTTGTTCTGACAAACCAGCAAACTAACATGATGATCTAATCTGGAAGAATAGTTCTGCAAATGTAATGAAGGTGAGATCATACTGGCCTGGGTGGGCCTGCGCACACAAGCAGACCACGGGAAGCCGCAGACACCCACAGGCATCCACACACAGGAGGAAGCTAGGTGACAAGAGGCAGAGAGAGGGTGATGGGACTCCAGGACACAGAGCAGCCAGCTGTCAGCAACAAGAGCCGGTGCTCCTTCAGGGCCTCCAGGCAGAGCCAGTCCTGTGGACCCTTGATTTTAAATTTCTCTTCTCCAGACTTTGAGAAGATAACTCTGTTGTTTTTAGCCAGTTTTTTGTCATCTGCTACTGTGGCCCTAGGCAACTCACCTAGAAAGTGTCCCACGCTAAGTACTTAGTCCACTTAGAAAGGGCTTTTGGAAGATCTGTGGTTAGAAATTATGCTTCCACCTCTAGGCCAGAGTTTAAGATTATCAAACCCAGAATGAGCTTGTGTAATTGCTACTAGGATATTGATAACCGAGTGTGATTTTTGAATTTGGTCACGTCCTAAACTGCTGTGGGGATCGGAGGGAGAAGAGTTTTCATAGGAGAAATAGTAAGCCCAGGATACTATCAACAAAATCCATAATAGTAAGTAATACAGAAGTCAGTTAAAGCAAGCATGGCACCCTATTAATCTCATGGTATGATCTGTGTGTGGAAACAATACTGATGGAAAAGTCACACCCGAACAAGGATGGGAGAAAACAATTTCTACAAAGAATTTACTGTGTAGCATAACTCTTAAATGTTTTCAACTTCAACCTCCCTTTCTATAAGAAAAAAAGTATCTATACTCCAGAACAATTGAACTGGACAGCTATAATGGTCTTTTAATCATCTGCTTAGGGAGACTCTCCCTGCCTGTCAATAAACAATGAAACAATTGATGTCATTCTTTTAAAACTTTACAATCCTTTACCTCTACTTCATTTCAGAGCTCCCACTTAAGCTGGTTAGCTTTTAAAAGATTAGCTCTATCCTGTTGATGGCTACTAATTTGAATATGAAGCCAGATGTCTGGTTCAATCTAGTTACCTGTACATCTTCCAGCTGCATAAATGAACCACACATTCTAATTATTTCAGTGTGCAGTGGTTTTTCTACTAGCAAATTGGCCACCAATTTCATTACCTATTTAATGAGGAATACCACAGAAACAGGACTGTTATTGTTGCTCTTGTTTTTTGTTTTGTTCTAGTTCCTCATTCTAAAACAGTCCCCTGAAAGGAAACAGTTTCTTTATCACTGAAAAATTATTAACATTTGTGTACGATACTTTATACTTTGGTCCTCCATTTCTGCACCTGTTACTTGACGATAAAGAGCTCACCAGTGTTAATTCTATCTCAATTTCCCTTAATATTACACATCAATTAAATAGAGACAATGGGACGGGAATAGTGCCCCACTGCTTTTTCTGCCTGTGCACATGTTAACTTAAGTCATCTACGCATATTATTTTTAATACTAACTCTCAATGTTGTGTTAAACCCCATGGTTCTCACACACTTGAGGACGATGTTCCAGCAGTTCTACCATTTTGTGGCTGCATTTTAAATTGTTGCCTTTTAACTATGTGCAAATATTTCTTTATTTCTTTCATTTACCTTACAGTAATGAAATCAACATCTATTGTCCTCTCTCGTATTTTTCTTTAAAAGAGAATACTGGATCTCTTTCTCTCATATTCTCCCTTTTAAAATCTCCTTAAAATAATTATTCATGCTAAGCAACTCCAAATCTCCTATTCTCCATTAGACCAATTCCACTGTGTAAAGTCCGCACCACCCACAAAAGAATTTGGCAGAGTTGATTACTGGGTCTACTCAGAGGCATTTTCTTAATTTACAGGCAATTCAAACATCTTGGTTCACTTCCAGTCCCGTATGTAACTCTTTCTCAGTCTCCACTTCATTTCCTTCTTTTCCAACTGCATCATGCCATGGACTAATCCTTGGTGTCTTTTTTCTCTATTTTCATTCACTTCCTACTCTTCTCAATCTCAAGATTTTAAATCCTTCCCTTCTATATCAGCGTGACTCCCTCATTTATATCCCCTGCCCCCAGTCTTCTCTCCTTAACTTAATTCAGGTGTCAGTCAGGAACCTGGTTCCCTGATGTCTACCTTTGAATGCCTAAAGGTCACCTTGAATTTGACATGCCCCAAACTAAACTTACCATCTTTGCACTCTGCTTCTCCTCAAACCCTGCTACATCCCTCCTTTTCCATCTTAATTTGTGGCAAATCTTTTCTTCTAGGTACTAAGGTGAAAAGTCTAGGTATCTTCTTTGGCTCCTCTTTTTCACACAACAATAAATTCATCAAAAAATGTGATTTTTCAAAATACACAGAGAATCTACCATGCCCACTGTCACCAGCCTGGTCTGAGCCTGACGCATGCACGGGTCCTGTGTGGAGCACACCAGCTTCCTGTTGCTCTCCTCGTTTCTCCAAACTCTGACAAGCTGCTCTCAATATGCCCACCAGAATGGTTTGTAAAGAACGAAGTCAGATCATTCAGAACCTCCTTGTCTACCTCTCTGTCCCCCCTCCAGATATGCTATACCTCCACCTGCTCCTTAACTATTCCAGGCAGCCTCCCACCTTAATGTCTTTGCACTAAGTATTTGCTTCACGCTTTTCCCAGATATCCAGCTAATACCCTTCAGGTTTTTGTTTAAATGAGATGACCATGACCATCTTATTTTAAATTATCTTTTCTCTCTACACCAGCGCTCTTGATCCTCTGTGCATCCTCTGGTTATTTTTCATCTTTGTGCACATTTTAATTTAGCTGTTTATTGTGTTACTCATTTACATGCTGTCTCTACATACTAGGATGTCTTCAGGAGGGTGGGCAAGGTTTTATGGTCCTCTTTTGTTCACTGATGTATCCCTTGAGCCAAGAGCATTCAATTGGCTCAAGTAAGCACCCAATAAATACTTGTCAAGTGGATAAATAAGTTAGAAATGTATAATCTAGAAGAAGGAATGAATATTCTTTAATGTAATCCCCTTTTAAAATCTTAATACATTGATGGTGATCCAAGTCATTAGTATACATGTTCAATTAGGGGAAAAAAAATCAATCCCTGTTGCAAAACATAAACAACCAACCAAATAAACCTACACAAAATTTGTGGAAAAGGCTCTTGAACAAATTCAAGATCACCTCAGGTAGACGCTTTTACCTTGAGGATGCAAAGGTAAAATACTTTTGAAAACTAGGAAAAAAAGCACAAGGAACAAAGAATTGTACCAGAGACATCTGTAAAGATCTAAATCTCTGCATAATAAAAATTGAGGTCAAGAAAAAATAGGTTAATAATGTCTCACAACCACATAAATAAAAGTTAATTCTATATTCATCTCAGAAGAGTTATGTAAATAAGAGTCAAAGTGCTAGAAAAATATAAGACTATATAACCCCAGAGTATCCAGAGATAATCAATTTGTTTGTGGACTCTCTGGGTCCCTTGTTTCTACTTTTGCTGTTTACTGCCTAATATTTGACCACTCTACAGTTTTGTTAGCAACCCTCACAAGAGAGCAACCTAGAAAAACAGGGAACCTCAACAAGTAAAAGCTCCTCTTTGATAGCATCTGGGAGGAGCATGCCAGGGTGCTGGTCTGGACACTGGGGAAGCAGGTGCAGCACTATTAAAGTCTTCACTAAAACAAGCATCAAGCATGTTTGGGGGAATTGGTTGCTATCATTGGCTTGATTTAACTCAAGTAAAACGAGCATTGAGTTAGTCTAAAATGTGGTCAACTGATAGAATCAGAAAAACTCATGAGATCTCTGAATGTGCAAAAGAAAGAAGACAGAAAGAGAAAGAGTGGAGAGACCAAATAAATTCTCTCCTACAGAAATCATCACAGAATGTAATTCAGCGTAATGGGACCCATCCAGCATAGGCAGGAACTAAGGCCAAACCTACCTCCACCACCTACGAGCCGCAGAAATGGGTTAGAATATCCAATTTCTCAGAACCTACTTTCTTACTTGTAAAATAGAGATAGCAATATGCCTTGCTCATAAAGTTGCTATGATGATTACATGGATAAATTATGCAAAACATCTGTTATATAAAAGCAGACACCCGTCCTCCAAATCAAAATTCCAGTCTCTATCACAGTCTCTGCCTACTTGTTCACGTGTCAGTAGTCATCTTGTTCTAAGAATTCATTCCATTTTTTCTATTTTGTCAGGATAAAATCCTGAGGAAATATCTAGAGGGTAATTAACATCTGCTTAAAACTATCATGGGAAATATGAAAAGCTAGATTAAAATGTGCAACTGGGACCTGCTTTAAAATGTGAGGCAGCCTATTGATAAAAATGAATTCCCCCCTTCAATTGCAAAGGAAAATATTGTAAAAAGCTCTATTTAAAAATCATAACACAACATTTCCTGGATAAGGGATAGACTTTTTGTTGTTGTGGCTGTTGCAGTTTTTGGCCAGGGCCAGGTTTGAACCCACCACCCCTGGTATATGGGGCCGGCGCCCTACTCTTTGAGCCACAGGCACCATCCGACTTTCTCTTTTTTTATACAGACCAAAATAAAGAAAATTCTTTGTTCCTTATAAAGTTGCTTGATTGTGAGATCTATGGAAAGAGCGTTCTTTGTTTCATTCATTACTGATCCCCTTGAATAGTACATGGCTTATAATTGGCAATTAGGAGATAGTTCTGAATGAATACAGTATGCACAGACTATAGTATGCTTGGCATAGACACGCAAATCCATCCTCTGCAGGTGACCGTACACACTTAAAAAAAGTAAATTTAAATAATAGTAGGACAGAGCTTTATTAGCATCTAGATAAAAGGCAAAGCAACTATTCTCACAGTTCTGAATCATTATTTATAAACTCCTGGAATTCTGGAGAACTCAATAGTACATACAAAATGTATACTAGTGTGTACTTAAACAGGTATGAAATGACTAACAGTTTCTTTTTTTTTTTTTTTTTTGAGACAGAGACTCAAGCTATCCCCCTGGGTAGAGTGCCATGGCATCACAGCTCATAGCAACCTCCAACTCCTGGGCTCAAGCGAGTCTCCTGCCTCTGCCTCCCAAGTAGCTGGGACCACAGGC
>CAUYQV010038608.1:0-18820 GCA_963574575.1 Galagoides demidoff | reverse complement strand
ACATCAGGAATGTGAAAGGGAACATTCCTACAGATCCTAGAGATAGTTAAAGAATAACAAGGGAATATTTGAAAATCTAGAAGAAATGGCTCGGCGCCTGTGGCTCAGTCGGCTAATTGGAGGTTGCTATGAGCTGTGATGTCATGGCACTCTACCCAGGGGGATAGCTTGAGGCTCCGTCTCAAAAAAAAAAGAAGTGGCAACAGGGCTCCGGGGATCCAAAGAGCTTGGCTATGACAGAGGGAGAGGAGAAAGGGTGATGAGCATGGCAGGACATTGACCCCCAAGCACGCTGGGGAAATGTTAATATTGCTGGAAGGAGAGCGATGAGGGAGGCGGTTGGGCTTATGCACGGGAGAGGCTGAGAAGATGGTGGAGTGAATGTGAGGGAGAATTCTGGAAGCCCTGTGTGGATGACCCATGTCTGAGTATGTCTAACATCTTCATATCCATAAAGGCCCCACATGTGACAAGGGCTCCGTGCAGGTGTCCTCAGGGGCAATCAGCAGCCAGAGAGGCACTGAGGGCCTGACTGGAGCAGAGTTGGGTAGGAAGGTGGGAGGAGGATGAAGAGCTGCTGTGAGCACTGGGAGCTGAAAGTGGCCAGTACCTCTGTCCTGCACCTTCTCTGTGACTTTGCTGACAGCATCTTTTATCTGCTCCGGGTTGGTGATATTCATCTGGAGCACCGAGAGACGTGGGGAGCAGGTTTTTCGCAATTCCTCTGCTCCTGGGCCCTTTTCATTCAAAACGCCAGCGAAGACTGTGAAACCCAGCTTGTCCAGATACTTGCACAAAGCATGGCCAATTCCGGAATCGCCACCTGCAAGGGGTCAAGGCCATAGGGAGTGAGGTCAGACCAAAGTGACAAGAGAAATGTTTAATAAGGAAAACATTGTGTGTTGTCTGGGACTGACCATGTTCCCTGAAGAGAGGGGGTCTTGGGGTAGTTTCTTTTGTATGCTAAGTGGGGAAATGGCCGGAGAAACCAAGATTGACACTTTTCTCCCTCTACAGATAGGGCCTGTGAGGCTGAAGGGGAATGGCCTGGAGGAAGAATGGTCTGGAGAAGGTGGTAGACAAAGAGGAACTTGGGAGGAAAACCAAGACACCTGAAGCAAATATTTTAATTAATCTCTACTGTGTAGTATTTAACGTAACCTCTAGCACTCCACAGAGCCTTCAGCCAAACATTCATTCCACGCTAAAACTGTGGGGTTGGCTTTGCTTTGTGGAGTCACAGAGCACAGCAGAGGCTGCCCGCAGAGGCCAGTTCATTCTGGATTATAAAAGTTGAAGGCTCAGGGCCACCTGTGTGTCTCACCTGCCCAAATTGCCCCCCAACCCGTGGCCTGCCCCAAACCATGGAACAGGCACCAACCCCAGAGGGAAATAAGAGTACAGCAGAAACCAGACAAAAACCCGTAAGTGCAATTGCGAAAACAGAGACTATGTACTGTGGGAAATATGTGCCAGGCCTCTCAGATTTGAGATGGGAGATTAACAAATCCAGTCGGGAGGGTACTCTGGACCTGGGAAAAAATGTTTTATACAAGTGGAGAACATAAATGTTTACAATTCCGAAGCGGAAGATAACATGGACATAAAAATCACCCTTTGAGCCACATCCTAATAAAGGCATAACAGTAACATGTCTCTGCAGTTTTAATGACCTGGCCAGGGGATGTGATCTTTCCTGTAAGCCCTGGGAGATCTCCCTTGTCGCTAGTCGGAAGCTGTAGTCCGGCATCCCCCCCCCCCCCCGCCCCAAGAATCAGGAGGCAGGGAAAATCAAAGTGCAGATGGAGAATCAACTCAAGGATCATCTGGAAGAGCTTGGAAATTGCACTTCCAAGCTAACAACACCTGCCTGGAATCCGGCCAGGAGGGTTCCCGTCCCCAAAGTGAAGACAAGCATTCACATACACTGCCAATAAATGCATAGAAGATGAAGATTTACCATTATTTTACATGTGCATAGCCTTTGACCCCAAAAAAATCTCAGTATCTGTCCTAGAGAAGTACTGACATATATGCAGAGAGACCTAAATGATGTTGTTTACAGCACTGCCTAGGAGAATGGTTACATAAATTAAGGTCCAGACAATGTAGTATGACACAGCAGTTTTAAAACATGGGCTAGAACTATACAAACTGACATGGATATTTCTCCAAGATACTTGGTTAAGCAAAACAAAATAAGTCCCAGTAATGCTTATTAATAGAATCCAATTTAATGCAAATAAAAAAGGAGAGCTAATTCTACAGCTACCTACGTATAGAAATAAAAAAGACAGAATTGGGTAGGAGAGACAGTAAAATGGTAACAGTCATTCCGTCTAGGAGGAGAGGCAGAATGAGGGTGGCTTTTTCTCGTAACATTTCCCACTTTTGCTAGAGGAAAGTACTTATTTTTCTTTCATAATCTGTTTTTTTATTACAATGGAGATTGGCCAACGCTTTAAGTACAAGAAAATCAGTGCAGCTGGCATCAGCAACACAGCCAGAGACAGAGCAAGAGGTGTGAGCACGCCCGTCCTTCTGAGGCCGCTGTTATGAAATGAACACACCTGCCGCCATCATTGATTGAATTTCACGTGTGTTCCATCTCCTCCTTCCTACCTATATCTCCAAGTACATCTGTGCCCAGCGACTCGCTGTGTGTATGTAATTTCCCACCTAGGCCTAGCCAGAGGAGGAGCTGGTACCATTTGAGGCAGACACCTGTCATGTGGCATAAATTCATGTTAGAATTCTGGTTCCGATACATAATAATATATGTACTGAGTTTTTTGAACTCAGCTAAAGGGACTTTGCCCTGAAGAAATGGACATGTTGCTGGACAGATCTAACTTCTGGGTCTACAGAGTTGTGCTCTCCAGCTACTCCCTGGAAACCCTAAATATCACTGTTGGCCAAGTCCGTCCTACGAAATGACTCCCCAGACGCCCACAGTAGAGATTATCTTTCACATTTTACAGGTTAAAAAAAAATACTGAACATGAAAGAGGCCAAGGTCACAGAGGGTAAGGATGGACCAGAGCGCTTGGCTACCTCCTAAATCCAAGCCCAGGTCTCCCCATCACACCGGACCAACCACCTTCTCTTTTATCTGCGTGAACAGAGGAGGGCGGTATGAAGACACCAACCCCAGGATGATCCTCTTGTGGTCCTCATGGAAGGATAATAATTAACCGAAATGACTGCATTAGAACCAGGCTGGAACGAAAAGCGTGCCCAGAGCCTGCTTCTCCATAGGCTATGAGCTAAGGCCAGGTGTTTCACAGAGAACCCGCCCCAGGCGGTGACACCCCACACCTATGCCTTCTTATGGGCACAGCTGGACATGATGGGGCCATGGATTTTAAAACTGCCCACTTCCCTTCGAGGCTTCTGTCCTGTCAGCCTGCCTGCATGCGCCACTGCACAGAGAGAACCGTTCTGCAGTGCAGAGACGAAGGCCACAGCCTCAGCTCTAAGTAGCACGTACACACCCAGCCACGGCATCTGCTGCTCGCCAAGGAGCTGAGGAAGGCAAGAAAGGGTCATCCTCCCAGAGGAGCTGCTGCCCCTGAAGAGATGCGAACTGTCACCTGCGTTCAGACCTGGAGTCCATCATCGGCTCCCTAAATCCAGGGGAACACAAGGAACATGAACCCTGCTCTTTGCAGCCCTTCTTCTGGCCTTGCATCCAAAAAATACTTGGATAAATTCAATGGCTTTTGTGTGTGTGCCACTACCGTGACGCTGACAGCTGGCACTTTCCCACAGGAGTACTCACAGTTCTAATTGTCCCATGTAACTACACACCTGGCTGCAGCTGACTGGACTGGGATTGACCAGCTTTCCCCTCCCAGCAATGTAGAATTCTTACTTGCAAGATGCCAAGCAATCTTCATTACTCTTTGACCCAGGAGGATATTCAGCTCAAGAGCTGATGGCGGGAGAGGGTGCTGCCTTCCATCATATGGATGGAGATATAGGCTAAGTCTTCCAAGGAATATTAAGAGGCAAAGCCACAGATAAAAAGCAAAGGCTCATATCAGACAGTATCTCCAGCAGCAGACAGCAGCCTTCTTGGCTCAGGACAGCATCCCGGTTTCTGGAGGACCTCAAGTGACCTCCTTCATATTCATGATATAAGACACCCCACAACCCCATAATAATCTTCCTTCTTTCTCAAATCAGTTTGAGCATCTAGGCTAAACTCCATCGTTTTTTTACTTACTATGGATGAACTAGTTACTGCGGCTTTGAAAAACAACCTGGCAATTCGTCAAAAGGTTAAACAGTGTCACCAGAGGACCTGGCATCTCTGCTCCTAGGTATAAGGTCAAGAGAAATTAAAACATATGTGTGGTATATGCTCACAAAAACCTGTACAAAAATGTTCATGGCCTGTAATCCTAGCACTCTGGGAGGCCGAGGCGAGGGGTTGGGGGGGGGGCGGTGGGAGGGGACAGCCTGAGCTCACAGGTTCAAGACCAGCCTGAGCAAGAGCAAGACCCCGTCTCTAAAAATAGCTGGGCATGTGGCAGGCACCTATAGTCCCAGCTACTTGGGAGGCTAAGGCAAGATAATCGTTTGAACCCAGGAGTTTGAGGTTGCTGTGAGCTATGACACCACAGCACTCTACCAAGGGTGACAAAGTAAGACTCCGTCTCAAAAATAAAAAAAGTTTATAACAACATTTTTCGAAATAGCAGAAAAAGGAAACTAACCAAATGTTCGTCACTGATGAATGGATTAAAATCTGTGGTTTATCCTTACAAAGGAATAGTACAAATATTACATATTGAGCAATCGAAAGGAATGATGTTTTGATGCCTGCTGCTACATGATGCACATTGAAAACATTCTACTGGGCCAGGGGCAGCGGCTCACACCTGTGATCCCAGCACTCTGAGAGGCTGAGCTCAGGAGTTGGAGACCACCCCCCCATCTCTACTAAAAATAAAAAAAACTAGCTGGGCATTGTGGCAGATGCCTACAGTCCCAGCTACTCAGGAGGCTGAGGCCGGAGGATTGCTTGAGCCCAGGAGTTTGAAGTTGCTGTAAGCTATGATGACACCATGGTACTCTACCCAGGGTGACTGACTTAAGACTTTGTCTCAAAAGAAAAGAAAAAAAGGGAAGAAAAAGTATCCAATGTGCTCAGCCATACTATGAAACTAATTTATAGCTTTCAGATGAAAGCTATAACCCAAACATAGCCCAAAAATATGGGGAAAAGGGAGAGGGGAAGGGTGCACGGAGGGAGGGTGATTGTTGGGACCACGCCTATAGTTCATCTTACAAGGGTACATATGAATCTTTCTAAATGTAGAATATAAATGTCTTAACACAATAACTAAGAAAATGACATGAAGGCTATGTTAACCAGTTTGATAAAAATATTTCAGATTGTATATAGAACCAGCACACTGTACCCCATGACTGCATTAATGTACACAGCTATGATTTAATTAAAAAAAAAAAAGAAAAACAAAAAACATTATAGTGAGTGAAAGAAGCCAGTGCAGCAGGAGAAACCAAGGAAGAGATGTTTTGATCTTGATCCCGTTTTCTCTGAGTAGAGAATGAGGTGGGAGACATTTCTGAAGGTAGACCTTTGTTTTTGTTTAAATTGTTTAACAATTTAAGTTTTGTTAATTTGTTTTTGTGGGTTTTTTTTTTTTGAGACTATGTCACCCTCAGAGTGCTGTGCCATCACAGCTCACAGTAACCTCAAACTCTTGGGCTTAAGTGATTCTCTTGCCTCAGCCTCCCAAGTAGCTGGGACTATAGGTGCCCACCACCCAGCCTGGCTATTTTTTGGTTGTTATTGCAGTTGTCATTGTCCTTTAGCAGGCTCTGGCCGGGTTCAAACCTGATAGCCTCGGTGTATGTAGCGGGCGCTATAAGCACTGTGCTATGGGCACCGTAACCTGAATGTAGACCTTTGACCAGTTTCATGAACTTAGGACCTGACTTTCTCAGAAAAATTACTAGGAAGAGCCTAGCACAGAGTAGGGGGTAGATAATGTTGAACTTTACCCAAACCTATTATCCTGGAAAATAACAAAGGGTAAGAAATCTCCCCCGCCACGACCTCCCACCCTTCTAGAACCCTCCTAGCTGTTCTAGAAAACAGCTTCCTGCAAAGAACCCCTTCACCATGTGACTTAGATGAGACTCATGGATACCTGCCTGGTTTACCCGTGACAAGGCAGACCCAGAGCCTCCAAATTCCCTTTCTTTGCCTGTAAGCCGTTAGCTGAACTTCTTGTTTCTACTGGTCAATTGGAACAAAATCTCCATTCCATCCTTTGGTGCAGATTCTCTCCTTCCCCCGGGTCCTGGTGCCCCTCAGCCTGAGTCATCCCCTCCTCTCCTGTCTGATTGTAGCCCCCTCCCTCAAGCATCCCATCCCAACACTCAGTTCTCTCCAGCCTCCTCCATGCCTCTCTATAAAAACAAACCCTGGCTGGGTGCAGTGGCTCATGCCTGTAATCCTAGCACTCTGGGAGGCCGAGGCAGGTGGATTGCCCTGAGCTCAGAGGTTCGAGACGGGCCTGAGCCAAAGTGAGAGCTCCCCACCCCCACCCCCACCCCCCTACCCCCGTCTGTACAAAAAAAAAAAAAAAAAAGCCAAATGTTGTGGCAGGCGCCTATAGTCCCAGCTACTTGGGAGGCTGAAGCAAGAGAATCACTTAAGCTCAAGAGTTGGAGGTTGCAGTGAGCTATGATGCCACAGCACTCTACTGAGGGCCACAAAGTGAGACTCTGTCTCAGTAAAAAATAATAATAATAAATGAATGAAAAAAATAAAAGAAAATTATAAAAACAAACCCCTTATTGCCTAATCCTGAGACCTTCGGACCTTAAGGTCAGAGTATTCCCCTACTGCAATAATCCTTGTGAATGAAGTCTCTTTTAACTAAATCTGAGTTTGTTTTTATTTGGCAGCAAAGCCAAAGTTTACAGACCATCTGGTGTGCTTGCCCATGAGTCAGCAGAACCTCGGAGCCCTCGGTAACACTGGAGAGGTTATTTAACCTTTATCTCCCTCAGCTTCATAACGGTACCTATACCTATATCCGTTAACCCTTTCGTTACCTTATATTGGGCAAGGTCCCAATATAATGGTTTTTTTGTTATTTTTAAACAAAAACACCTTATTATTTTATGTAACCTAAAATAGATAACAAAATCATCAAGTGAGTTCATATTTATATTTTCCTCTCTTAAAACTGTAGAATACTTATAAATAATCCATTAGTCTCTTTCCCACACAAAATAAATAACAGGTGGGAGTATGGCGGTGACAGAAAAATTGGATTGGAAAGGGTTAATGTTTGCGAAATGCTTAATGGTGCCTATTCCAAGTAATTACTGTGTTATTATTTAAAAAAAATAAAACGATGTCATCCTTTCTAATTTTCAGGACTTTGCAAGTGCACTGTCAGTAGATAGAGAGTTTGCCTCTAATGACAGTCAGCCGAACCTCTTGGTGAAGACTCAGATTGTCTGATTCTGCCTGCTCCACTTAGGAACCTTGGGAAAAGTGACCTATAACCACGTACAGCCTCCGTTTCCACCCCTGCCTGGGCTTGACCTGGGATGTCAACAAGATCGACCACTTTGCACAAGACCTGGCAGGTTGTAAATGGCACTGACTTGTGATACTGGAGACCAGGCTGTGCTAGTCCCAATGTTTGCACAGTCTGGGAGGCTGAGCAGGGTCAGAGGACCTTGAGAAAGTATGTGGCTGGGGAGACACTCCCTGTTGAGACAGGATAGCATCTGTGTACTCCCGAAACCGATAAACAAGGCGGGAGCCTTTGTGAGGAGGCAGAAGGGTTTCATAAGAGTTACCCAACAGTACAACCTAGTATAGATTAGCGCTTACCAGAGTCCAGCCAGCCCCACATGTATTCACTCACTGGTCCTCCCAACCACCCTGGGAGGTAAGTAATTTTACCATGTCCCTTTACAGAGGAGAAAACTGAGTCACAGAAGGGTTTGGTCATTGAGCTCCAGACACAGCAGAGGTAAGTCTGGAACCAGGAATGAATTGGGATAAAAGTGACTGGAGTTTAAAATATTCAAATCCTCCAGAGCACATAGTAGGTGATCAATAAAAAAGCATTTAAGAGGCCAGTGGAATGTGAGTGCATTAAGAACCCAGAGAGGGTTCTCTGTCACAAGAATTAAAGGCACCTCATTCATCGTGTTCAACATGACAGAGAAAATGCTGAGGTTGGATTCAGGTTATGCCCTTTGAGCTCATTCTCACTCTAGGGGCCTGGAAACCTTTCAACTTAGAGCAAATGAGGCGTACAAGAGTCACTGATTTGTGCAAGACTGGCATGCATTTGAAACAGCAGTTCATTCTAAAACTATTAATAAAGTTACCATTTACGTGCAAAATGGAAACTGTACATCATCTTGAATTTTAAAGTGTTAAGAATTATATACTATAGTTTCAAAGTGTATTTCTGCTCCTGCCACATGGGGGCATGTATTGACTGGTGAACAGGAACGCACCCCATCCTTTGTCAGGGCAAGTATTAAAATTTGTGAATAGCGGCTCGGTGCCTGTAGCTCAATCTGCTAAGGCGCCAGCCACATGCACCTAAGGTGGCGGGTTCGAATCCCCAGCCCGGGCCCACCAAACAATGATGGCTGCAACCAAAAAATGGCCAGCGCTGTGGCGGGTGCCTGTAGTCCCAGCTACTTGGGAGGCAGAGGCAGGAGACTCGCTTGAGCCCAGGAGTTGGAGGTTGCTGTGAGCTGTGATGCCATGGCACTCTACCCAGGGGGATAGCTTGAGGCTCTGTCTCAAAAAAAAAAAAAATTGTGAATCATGCAATTTTCAGAACTCTTTAGGCCAGGTTCTTTGAAGGAAGTACACACAGGACTGGGTTGTGGAACAAGTGGCTCTCAGACACAAGTGAGTTTCTGAGAGAAGGGAGAAAGGGTAAGAATTTGTGAACCTGTAGATGGTTTCTAGTGATTACTAATACATCATGCAAATAATAAAAGTTCATGGTCAACAATGATATCAGTAAAAGATGACATTATCCATAACCTCACCAATCTACCATACCTTTCCTGTTTTTTTCTTCTAGTCTTTTTATCCCCTATATATTGTTCTTCACCAATTATAACACACATGTAATTTGACAACTAATTTTAATTTAATATTATATAAGCCCATTTTACATATTTCGACACAGTCTTCAAAATCCTAAGTTTTTATTACTATATCAAATTCTCCCTATTAAAAGGGAGCCAAATAACGAGAGCCTGGATTCTGCAGCCAGGATACCTGGATTCAAATCCCAGCTCTGCCACTTACTAGCTGTCTGGACTTGGTCAGACACTTGACCTCTCTGTGCCTAGTTTCTTCATCTAGGACCCACTCATAGGGTGTCAGAAGGATTATCTGATGTGATTTATTAAGGTAATTGGAACAGGGCATGGCATGTAGCAATTGCTATCCAGGCATTTATTAAGCAAATGGTAACTTCTTTTTGTTTGTTTATTTGTATGAGACAGAGTCTTACTCTATCACCCTGGGTAGAGAGCCATGGCATCACAGCTCACAACAACTGCAAATTCTTGGACTCGAGCAATCCTCTTGCCTCACCCTGCCAAGTGGCTGGGACTACAGATAACACCTGGCTATTTTTTAGTCAAGACAAGGTCTTGCTCTTGCTCAGTCTGGTCTTGAACTCCTGAGCTCAAGCAGTCCACCCACCTTGGCCTCCCAGAGTGCTGGGATTACAGGTGTGAGCCACTATGCCCAGCCGGTAACTTCTTTTTTAATCTTCACTACTCCTTTCCAGCTACTTCGAGTTTTCTTGAACCAAAAGGATTTTCAGTTCCATTCTCCTTTCAAAAGGTTATCACAGCTTTTCTAACCATAGTGACAACTCAGCCAAGTACTTCAGCCCTGCTCTCTGCCAGCGGTTCCATCTCCCAGGTCTTGTCCCTAAAGCTCCTCCAAGCCCCACCCCCCGCCCAGTTGCCGATCATATCTTCAACCAGCTAAAAGCGGAGCTACTTATGGGTTCCCAGGCAGCTCCACTTCCAGCAGCAGAGTGGACGAACTCCAATGGAGGACCTGCCGCCTATCAGTAAAAGGACACGGCCTGAAGATGCATTTCATTTGGCCCATAGGGCCACCACTTGGAATCTGGAAATTTCATCTGGAAAACCAGATCACTGGTTGAACTTGGTTAATCAGGAAATGGGCCAGCTTCAGGCCTGCACTCCCACACGGGATCTGTCTGCCGAGGCTGAGGACCTCAGGGCTGTCGCTCAGATGGGCAAACATGTGCAACTAGGGGCAAGGTCCATTGCTCCACAGTGTCCACGCAGGTCTCCATCACCCCTATCCCTCGCTAATGTGACCTGCATTGAACCTTGTAGCCTTTTAAGCCCAAGGCCGCTGATACACATTTTTTCACTTACAAAAGTTATCTGGATCAAGACTTGTTGATCTAGTTGGAGAGCTAGGAGAAACCAATAGGAAAAGGACTTTCTGCTCTCTTCTGTTTGAGACTTAGGCAACTCATCAGATTGCCACCCTCATGTTGACACTACCTGTTTTCCATAAACAGAATAAGGTATAATAAAATGCTAGGTAAATAAAATAAAACTCTAGCACACTTAAGATTTCCTTGAGGCCCCAACAAGGCTCAGCTCCAAATCCAGTAAGAGAAAATACTCGCTGTCCCACTTCCTTTGCCCTCATCTCTCTTAAAGAATATTAACTGTTGGGTGGCACGGCTCTAGGAAATATCTAGATCTTCCATGACATGTTTTTAATAGAAACAAATGCATTTTCCTGGAACAGAACCTTTTATGAATAATTCCCCCATACTCTTGTTGTTCCTGTGTTAAGATGGGCAACTGAGATCCCAAGTTTAAATAATCGTCCAAGATTATGCAGCCAGGAAGTGAGAGACCCAGCTCTCAAACCCACATCTGCTCTTTTTAAAGCACTTTCTTTTAGTGCTAAGATGCTTTGTCTTCTTTAGACATAAAGAGGTCAGGGGGAATTGCACAAAGTGGGGATCAATACCGGGAGCTCTCTGCTGGCCAGGGTCCCCTCGCTGGTGCCAGCTCCCTTCACAGAGGATGGATTCCCAGCATCCGCATGACAACAGCTCTTCCGGAGGGAAAATGCAATAGAATTGTTCTCAGTAGTGTGTCATGGAACAAATCTTAAGCCTTGCCACAGAATAAACAAGTGATTAAGTGGCTTATCTAGGTTTGTGCAAGTTACTGGATCCCCAGAACACATCTCTCTGGAAATCCACCTACCATCTCCCCCTTCAGTTCTAAAGAATTTGTCACCAGTTACTCTGAGTTGCCTCACCTGCTGGAACTCCTTGTTCTCCCAAGTGGCATCGCCCAGGACCAATGGCTTCTTTTCCACACATCTACATCCACTCAGCAACCCACACCTTCCATCCTAAAGCCATCTGTCTCCACTTTTGGCTTCTGTTTCCAGTTTTCCTTTTCTGAACCTTATGGCAGAAAATCAGCTCAGCTCAGCTCCGCCTGTCACCAGACTGCTACCATGATGGCAATATGCATTCTCAGGCATGGCAGAAATCCCCATCATGACTGCTCATATTTTCATATTTCCCCCATCAATAGTATACACAGGGCAGTGTGCCACATCTCACGCCAGTTAAGAGACACAGACATGACTCTCGAGACTGACATCCCCCAAGGTGATGCTATTAGGGCTGATGTGTGGTCAACTGAGAATCCAAACTTCAAAAATCCTCAATCAATGCAAGAGACCATCAGGAAGAGAAGAATTGAGGATCCAGACAAGGCTGGGAAAACTTCCTATTGGGGGACTCAGCCAAGATTAGCCCCCTTTCCTCTCTGGGCATCTTTGCAGAGACCCAGGGAATTTTTTAATTTAATCTCATAGCTGCCCTCCCCAGAAGGAAAGAAAGCAGGAGGAGCCTACCCAAGAGCTGGTAACCATGGCAATAAACAAAGGTGGCACTTGGTTTTCCCCAAGGACCACTGCGAACTTCTGACACATCTTCCTGCCTGTCTTCACCCTCATTCATTCATGCAGGGAGCACTGTGTTAGGTCCTGGCACTATGACCCATAAAGAACAAACGCTCCCTGACTTCATGGAGCTCACTGCCTAAGATTCAATCCTGAGTCACATTATAATCTGAAAAATGTCAATGCCCAGGCCCTATGGCTGGAGAGTCTCATTTAATTGGCGGGGATGGGACCAATACTCATTGGTAATAGTTTCCAAATCTTTCCAGGTGATTCCAGCCAGGTTTGAGAACCATTGATGTAGGATAGGAATTCTCAACCACGGGTGATTTTCTTCCCTGGGGGATATCTGGCAAAGTCTGGAAACATTTTTTGGTTGCCACCACACTGGCATGTGATGGGGTAGGGGACAGGGAGGCTGCTCAACATTCTCCAATGCACAGGGAAGCCCCCACCCCAGAGAACCATCCAGCTCCAAATGCCAGTAGTGCCAATAGATAGATAGTGGATGCTGAGATCCCTGGTCTAAGAAAAAGATGGACATTGGATAAAACTTTGCAATGTTGATGAATGTTCTTAACAGAAGAGGTCTAGGAACATGAGGCCATCCATAGTCCACATTTATGGAGAACTCAAGTAACTCCTCAAGGGAATACTCACTGGAAAAGAATATGGGCAGGAGAGAGAAGGGTAGAAACTCGAGCAGGGCAGAAACTCTACTGGGCTATCTGCTTCCCTGCTCCATCCCCCACTCCTAAATCCGTGCTGGGAACACCATAGTCACTCAGTAAATATTTGTAGAATGACAGATTGAGTTGACATTGATTAAATGAAAGTGCCAGAGTCCAGGTACTATCCCCTCTCTCATAGCTCTGTGTTTTATGCTTGATCTTAGCCAAAAGGCCGAGAAGCGATATAGCTCAGTGTTCTGGACCTACACCAGCTCCCTGGGTTTGCTCTGTCCCCCTGCCACCCCATCTGTGTCCCGTCCCACAGCACCTGCCTCTGTATCCCAAGGGTGTCCCTGAACCTACCTTTCCTTTGTTCAGTGGTTCCCACTAACCGGAGAATAAAATTCAAGTTCCTAAACACAGTATCAAAGGCCGCATGATCTGATTTTAATTCACACTCTCCAGCTTATCTCCCACTGTCTTCCACTATGGTCCCGATGCCACCCATAACCATAACCCTAATTTTCTTTGTGTTTCCTTATTCACATCTTTGATCCCATTGGACCTCTTGCCTATGATGCTCCTTAACATTTTAATGTTTTGAAATTGTTTCCAACAGATAAACAGAGACTTGTGTAATGAACTCTGTACCTATCTTCCAGCTGGGAGAATTATCATTTGGTTTCACTTATTTTCTCCTTCCATATTTTTTCTCTTCTTCCTGCAGTATTTTAAAGCAAACTCCATACTTAACATCATATCACTCATCACTCTGTAAATATGTTCGTACAGACCACGAACAGATAAGGACTTTCACATATCCCAAAATATCATTATAAATCTGATAAAATTAGTGGTTCTTTAATATCCTCTAACTCCCAGAATGTACTCAGATTTCCCTGTGTATTTCAAACTTGTCTTTGGAAAGTTAATGTGATTTAAGATACAAATTATGCCCACATGTCACATGTGGGCTTTATGTCACTTAAGCCTCCTTTATTCTGTGAAATTCTACTGCACTCTTTTTCATGCCATCTATTGGTTGAAAAAACTGGGGCATTTGTCCTTTAGAATATCTCACGCCCTAGATTTGGCAAATTGTTTCCTTGTATTGTTGTTGGACTTGCTCCTCCATCTGTATTTCCTAAAAAGTTAGAAATAGAGGCTTGGTTAGGTTGGGGTTGTTATGCTTTTATAAGACTTCCTCAGATGCCATTCTGGAGGACTCCTACTGCCTCACATCAGGAGGGTGGAGGATGAGCCTGGAGTCCCACGTTTAATGATTTCCATTAACTATCGTGTTTGGGTTTTATCAACCTGACCAACTATTACAAAGCTCCCTCTTCAACCTTTTACGTTAACGACAGTTGAATTCATTCATTATTTGATCTGCAATTTTAAAAGATTATTAATTTTCTTATTTTATCATGTCTTTTGTATTCATCTGCTAGAATTAAGAAGTCTGACCAAAACAATGTAAACTTCATTCATTAGTCTTATGAATAGTACTAAAATTCTCTTTATTCTTGCTATTGTTTTTAGCATACGTATATTGAGAATAAAGCAGAGGAGGGATTATGTTCATCTCATTAGGAACCAAGATTTTCGGCAGAAAGGAAAAGTAGCACAAGTCTACATGTGAGGAAGTAAAAGTCTTATAATCACACATTTGAATTGAAACTATCAATATAGATTCATGATTTTTCCTTCTCTTTTAAATTTTTTTTTTTACTGTTGGGGATTCATTGAGGGTACAAAGAACCAGGTTACATTGATTGCCTTTGTTGGATAAAGACCTCTTATACTTGTGTCCTGTCCTCAAAAGGTGTACCATACCCCCATGACCCCCTAACCCCACCTTCCCTTTTTCTCTTTTACATTTTATGTAAGTTTTATTTATTTATTTATTAGAGACAGGGTCTTGCTGTGTTGCCCAGGCTGAACTGCAGTGGTATGATCATAGCATTGTCACTGTAACCTCACCTTCCTGGTATCAAGTAATCCTTCTACTTCAGCTTCCCAAGTAGCTGGGACTATAGGTACAGCTAATTTTTTTTTATTGTTTTAGAGTTTGAGTGGTGAGATCCTCTCACCTCTAATCTACCCACAAAGTGCTGAGATTACACGTGTCAGTCACCGAGTCCAGCCTATTCTCTTTTTCTAGACATCATATATTCTCTAGAAGCTCATTGCTTGTCCCTTTAGAAGCAATGGCAATCCTGTAGCAATGAGCACTCTGAAGGTCCATATTTTGGTCTCTAATACCTTTTCCTCGAAAACAAACCAGGCCTTTTTCAAGAAATGGCTCGTTTTAACTTTTGACTTAAGATGAGAGTGAGACATCCTGTGGTTTCAGAAAGCTAGGAAGACATCCAAGACTACTGAGGTCAAATCAAAAGGACATAGGCACCTGTTTAAAGAGTTTCCCATTAACCACAGATAAAAGAATTTGAACATCAAAAATGGTGATGATTACAATGCAGTGGGACATTTTTATATCCACTTTCTACTTGGCTTGTTTGTGTGGGTGACAAAGCAGCACATAAAAAGATGTTCAGCATCACTAGACATTAGTGAAATACAGGTAAGACTGCATTGAGACACTGCTACAAACCTGTTAGAACAAGCTCCAGGACATTCGGGTGAAGATATGTGGGAAGCAGTGGGTATGTGTTCTGCATGCAGGAGACAAGTCTGGGCAAGACAGAGATTTGAGCATCGCTGGAATATAGGTGGGATCAGAAGCCATAAATGAAAATGAGATTACTACAGGACAATGTGGGAAGCATAAACAGAGAGAAACATGGGAAATCTACAGGATTCTGGGATTTGGGAAGGAAGGCAGAGGAATATGAAGAAATCATTTTTAAAAAGGGAGAAAAAGAACCTATAGCAAGTGGTTGGTGTAAGGAGGCAGAAGCTGGTGAGGGACAGACAAACTTGGGGGAAATCTGAGAACCAGAGAAGTTAAGAAAAGGAAAAGGACGGTAGAAAAAGAATGTAAATTTGTTTCAGAATATGCCAAGCTTAAAGTTTCAGGCTGAACTCCTGGAAATAGAAGTCAGGAGGCCACAAAAGCATGAGCTATACGAAACCACAGATTTGCTGGCCTTCACACAGAGAGTTGGTACCACAGAAACAGGTGAGGCTTTGCCAGGTGGTAGAGAATGTAGCAAAATAAGAGGGCTCAGGACAGATCCATGGAGATTGACTTGGAGAAAGGGTAGGAAGAAGAACTTGGTAGAGTCAAGGGACAGAGGAACTGAGGAGAATCACGGAAATGTGGTATCTTGGATAGCAAAGGAAGGCATGCAAAGAAAGAAAATAAGGGTGGCAGTGACAGAGTGAAGTCAAGCTCTGGTGATCAGGAGGGCACCAGTGACCTGTGAAGAGCAGTTTAAGAAGCCTGGTGGTGGCCAGAGGATGTTCAGTTTTTGCCACATCTTAGGTAAGCAAAAGCACGCTTAGAATCAAGTCAACACAAAGTCTCATTCTTGATAGTTGTTCCAGAACGATGGAGCTGCCCACAGCCCGGCCATGTCACTCTGCCCTCACCATGCACATGACCCCAGCCAAAAGAACAGCAGAGATAACTACCCAAGCAAATAAGTGGGTGGATTGAGACAATCCTATTGTGTCCAGTCCATGACCACAAAAAGATGGAGACCTTTCAGGAGCACACTTTGTCCACTCCCGGCTTATTCACTGATCAACATGACACTGGGTCTTCCATGTTCAGAGATGGAGAAGGTGCCTGCCTTCGGGCAGCTTATATAATACAGTCAGGGGGCTTTTCGTTCCACCAGTATATTTCCCAATCAAGACAGCCCATCTACAATGCCCATTAAAATCACCACTCAAACTTTCACCTGGGTCGACTATACCTTTGCATACTTCCCTCTAGAAGGTTAAGATAAGGCTTACACTGCAGGATAAAGGAGCATATGTGCTTATATATAAAAGCATCTGATAGATTGGATGACAGGCTCACTGAGGACTATATTGTCTCCTTAATATATGCCAAGTTCTAGTTTGGTACTCAGGCCATATGGCATCTCTCACACCATCACCCTCTGCAAACATCCTCATCCCTGTCCATGGCTCCATAAGCATCTTCTGCATCCAATCAATTGCCAAGCTCTGTCTTAAGCAGAGTCGTGTGCACATAACAGATGTTCAAATTTACTTTCTGACTGAGCGGACACATTTTATAACCTGGTAACCTCTGGGGACTCATACAAACCATGGCCATAATACTACAAATGATGGTGGTGAAGAGGATGGCACTGGGTGGCAGATGCATCTCACCTGGGTTCAGTTCAATCTCTGTCACTTAGTAGCTCAAAGACTTTGGGCACGTAATTTCCTGTTTACAAAATATATGAAGCTCAGAGCACAGAGCCTACTTTCAGTGTTTATCCACTTACTCTAATGTTAAGTCCAAAGGATTCCCACTCCGGGTATGGTTTTAAAAAACAAGAAAATGGATTGGGGTGGCGTCTGTGGCATAAAGGAGTAGGGCTCCAGCCCCATATACTGGAGGTGGCAGGTTCAAACCCAGCCCTGGCCAAAAACTGCAACAAAAAAAAAAAAAATGGATTTAGAAGAGGAGCCCAAATACCGAGATGATAACAATGCCATTCAACTTTACAACCTTAATCCTCACTGTTAGCACTGGCTCTGGGGAGCCCAGACCAAGGGAAGATCTGCAGGATTCAAGTTCAAGCCCATCTGACTTCCAAGTTTCTCCCACTCTATGGTGCTTGAGATATCACTGTCATTGTGCTGGTCAGCCTGCTTTTCATTTATTTTACAGTCAGGGTGGGGGATGGGGAGAGCAGAGAGAGGGAAGGAAGGAAGGTTGAGGGGTTACCGGAGGTGGTTCACCTTTGGGGGGTGGAACACTATCATAAGAGAGTCTTTATCTAAAACAAGCAATCAAAAGAGGTGACCCCACCAATCACCTTAGGTTTATCTTACAAGGGTACAAGTGAATCTTTCTAAAAGCAGAGTATGAATGTCTTAACCAATAACTAAGAAAATGACATCAAGGTTATGTTAACCAGTTTGATGAGCGTGTTTCAAAATGTATATGAAATCAGCACACTGTACCCCATGATTGCATTAATGTACATAGTTTACTATAAGAAATTAAAAAAAAAAACCTTTGTGAGGAAAAAAAAGAATAAAATGGAAATTCTAGTATGGACATGAAAAATTTATTTGAAAGACTTAGCAGATTGAATAGAGCAGAAAGAAAGATCAATAAGCTTGAAGACAGATCAATAAAATATGTCCAAACTGATCCATCAAGACACATAAGTTAACATAAAATTTAAACTAAATAAAAAAGTTAAAGAAACAGTGTCAGAGAACTATAGGACAACATCAAACGACATATCTGTAATGGAAGTCCCTAAAAGAGAGGAGAGAGAAAATATTTGAAAAAATATTGGAAAAACTATGCCTAAGAATTTTCAAAAATGGATTCAAAAAATTATCTACTCACAGATCTGAGAAGCTTAGAAAACTCAAGCAGCATAAATATAAAGAAAACCACACAAAACACATCATGGTCAAATTGTTGGAAACCACTACTAAAGAGACTATCTTAAGCACCATTGGAGAAAAGGGGCAGATACATTTAAGGGTGTAATGGTAAGAAAGATGCCTGAATTCTCATTAAAAACAGTGGAATCCCCAGAAGACAATGTAATGACTTTTAAAAAATGTTGAAAGAAAAAAAATTCAAAATATATACTAATGTTAACTAAAAAAAGACGTATATGAGGTTTATACTGTGGAAAAAAGGAGAGTTTTACTTCTTGTGAAGGGTTTTCAGCTTGCAGTAGTCATTCTGATTCTGGCTAGCTGGGAAACACAGTTTCTGTTTGGGGGCCTAACGCGGCCACACATAAATCCTTTTCTTTCTTTTTTTTTTATTAATTGATAGCTGTATACATTAATGCAAACATGGGTACATTGTACTATTTTCATATACAATTTGAAATACTTTCATCAAGCTGGTTAACATAAATTTCATGTCATTTGCTTAGTCATTGTATCAAAACATTTATATTCTAGTTCTAGAAAAGTTCACTTGTACCCTTGTTAGACAGAT
>CAUYQV010038607.1:0-19448 GCA_963574575.1 Galagoides demidoff | reverse complement strand
GCTTAAGCGATTCTCTTGCCTCAGCCTCTCAAGTAGCTGGGACTACAGGTGCCCACCACATGCCCAGATATTTTTTGGTTGTAGTTGTCATTGTTGTTTGGCAGGCCTGGGCTGAATTTAAACCCACCAGCTCTAGTGTATGTAGCCGCTTGAGCTACAGGCACTGAGCCCTTTTCTTCTGACTGTAAGAATAATACACACTTGCTGCAAAAGAAAATGTGCCCAGCTTTTGAGCATCTCTCCTTGTTGGCAAAGAGATTATTTGTTCATTCGGGACACTACTTAAGGGCCAAAAGTTTGCCAAGCATGGTGTTGTCATTCTTTTTTCCTCAACTTTTTTGAGGTATATTTATATATCATAAAATTTATCCACAAGTATATAATTCAATGGTTTTTAGTACATTTATTGAATTGTATAGCTATCAACATAATCCAGTTTCAGATTATGTTCAGCACCCCAATCAGATCTCACTTGCCCATTTGTGGTCCATCTCTCTTCCCACACGAAGCCCAGGCAGTCATTAATCTAACCTGTCTCTACAGGCTTGGCTAAGCTTGCTTCTGACTCATCTCTCCAACTACCCAATTTTAGTTGCCCCTCCCAGGGGTAGCCTTTCTTGGAGCCCCTCTGGGCTGCTCCGTGGTCTAAACTTCCACAGCAATCCCTGGCCCTTTAACACCCCAATGCCACAGCCTGATCCAAAACCCCATTGTCCCCATGCTATCATCACCAGCCCAACCGATGTCCAAGACCAACGCCCAAATCCTCACCTCCATCTCATGACCAGCACACCCATGGTCCCATCGCCAAGCTCCCCCAACAGCTAGCTGGTCCGTGCTACCAGGTGTTCCTCTGAATGCCTCTAGTCCAGCTCTGTCCCAGTCTGTGTCTCTGTGCCTCTGTGCCTCCCCACTCCTGAAAGCTCCTCACAGGAAGGAGCATCCAAGGATCCTAAAGGACCACAGCTGACAGACCCCTCAGCCAAAGACTCCAGGCAGGCTTTCAAATGCAAAAGGACCCACTGGAAGGGAACTAATTCCACCTTCTCCACCTGCCCCAGACATTCCAACCCCAACTAATACGCTTCATGTTTATTACCCTAAACCTCAAGTAGGCTCTCAGTACTGCCAAGAAAACCTATCCCCCTGGCTAGGAATCTACCTTTCCCCTCCCTGAATGACCACCTCATACAGCCTTTCTTCATGAATCTCTGATAGCTTCTCCCACACACAGTGGCCCCTCAGATCAAGGTCATCAGGGCATCTGTCTGTCCTTGCTTTTCTCCGAGGTCGGCCCACCTGGGCCCCTTTGTGGATCTCACTGCTGCACCTTTCTGTCTCTTTCCTACATGACACATTGCCTCCTCTCTGCATCACCCCTCTCCTAGTGCACAAACTTTCCTTGACCTCATATCAACCCATCTCTCTTCCTTTCCCCAGCAAAACCTCTGATTTATTTCATGCTTTTTATTCTCAGCACTTAGAACAGTGCCTGGCACATAGTAGGAGCTCAACTAATGTTTGTTGTTTGACTTCTGAAATGAAAGAGAAGCTTAGAAGGTAACATCTGACGCTGAGTGCAGTGATTCATGCCTGTAATCCAAGTACTCTGGGATGCCCAGGAGTGTGAATTGCTTGAGCTCAGGAATTTGAGATCAGCCTGAGCAAGAGCAAAACCTTATCTCTACTAAAAATAGAAAAATTAGCTGGGCATAGTGGTACATGCCTGTAGTCCCTGCTACTCAGAAGGCTGAAGCAAAAGGATTGCTTGAGCCCAAGAGTTTGAGGTTGCTGTGAACTATGACACTACAGCACTCTATCCAAAGCAACAGAATGAAACTCCGTTAAAAAAAAAAAAGAAGGAAGGAAGGAAGAAGGAAGGGGGGAGAGAGAGAAAGAAAGGAAAGAAGGAAGGAAGGAGAAAGGAAGGAAGGAAGAAAGGGAGGGAGGGAGGAAGGAAGGAAGGAAGGAAGGAAGGCCGGCAGCAAGGACGGCAGGAAGGAAGGAAGACAAACATCTCTAAGGGCCGGGAACCTTCCTAGTATAATCAGAATCATCTGTGGTCTCTTTAGAGTTAAAAAATCTAAAACACAACCCTCCCCATCAATCTCACCTCACTAGCCTGAGACTTGGCAGAGGTCAGAAACTCCTTCCTCTACCATCCTCATACTCCCAAGCCCAAATCTTTGTTCAGCTACATCAGACCACAGGCTAATGATTATAAAAGCTCCTCCCCCATTCCTCACCTTCCTTCACCCCACGTTTCCCCTGTGGTGTCAAAGGGAGACAAGCTGGCTTCACATCAGACCCAGGAGAAAAGGCAAGGGTTTGCATACGCACACTAACTTATCTCCCTACAGGGAGATGTTAAATCTGCCCATAAATAAAACATTTTATTATTTAGTTTGAACTTTAAATTTCATCAGTATGTACCATGTGTTTCATTATACGTACCAGACGCTAACATATATTTAAAAAGGAAATTCTGGAATGTTGCCCTGGCTCACAGAATTCCAGCAGAGGAATTCTAGTCAGGTCTTGGAGAGATGCTCTGGACCTCGCCTTCTGAACCAGCCCTGGCAATTGTCATTTTTACCTTCATGTAGCACTTTGTGGCGATTGAACAAGTTGCATTAGAGGCGGCAAAAGTGCTCTCCTTGAGCGTCTGGACTGCTGCTTCCAGTCTGCTTGGGCTGGACAATAAAATACTGTGGCCAAAGCTGTTGGAATTGTGTCCAAAATAAGCATTAATATGGTCTAAATGAGTGCCGAGGGGATTCTGGGCAAAAGGTACAGAGACTGTGATAGCTGGTCCCTGCCTGCTAGCCATTTTTTTGTGGTTGTTGTTCGTTGTTTGGGTTTTGGTTCTTATTTATTTATTTATTTATTTTACCTCCTGTCCTCCATTCTTGGCTGTGCTCCAGGGAAACGCTTCTCAAATGTTAATGTGCATATGAATCACCTCGGGATCTTGTTCAAATGAGTCTGAATCAATAGGTCTGTGGTAGAGCTTAGTTCTAATAAGCTTTCCTGTGCTGCTGACCTCACTGGCCATCACTCCACACTTTGAGTAACAAAACTCAAGAACTGCAGTGCCCAGCATGATGGCCACTAACCACATGTGGCCATTTATATTAAAATTAAATGACATGTAAAAATTCAGTTTCTCAGTTCCATTAGCCACATTTCGAACATTCAGTAGCCACACAAAGCTGCTTGCTACTGTATCAGCTGCTCGGAGACCAGGATGCCCAGACGGTAGGTGCATGTTGGCCAGTAAAGTCCACGGCTGTTATTTCTAGGGTGTGTAGAAGACATGAGGCAGCCACTCCCTCGCTGCCCCTTTGTGCCGTCCTGGTGACTCAGTGCAGGGGGAGTGTTTCCAACCTGCATCCCACAGTCCCTTCCCTCACCCTGGGCATTTGTTAGGGAGTTTGGAATGTGGCAGGGGAAGTCCAAGGAACCCAAGGACCTTTGTCTGCTGCTTCCACTTCTCTGAACGTCTTCATTCCACAGGGAGGGAGAGACAAGGGAAATGGCCAGAGAACCGAGTTGATTCTGCACACATTGGAGCAATAAAGAAATGAGACCCAGCTCCCTCGCCTTAAACTGATCCCAGCAGTTGCTGCAACAATTCACAGCAAAAGTTCTCCAGCTGGGGAAGGAGGGAGGGTGGAGAGACATTTTCCAAGAATGCCTTTCATGTGAGCTGTCATTTTCTGGGTAATTCAGTGAAGCAAGACCTAGGGCAATTTTTTCCCAAAGTGTAGTTGGTGTGTATGTGGCCATCTCTAGAATTCGCGGGAGGGAGGGCACAGAACTGGGCAGCCTAGTAAATGCCTCTTCGCCACCCTCCGAGTTCATGGCCCAGCAGGTCTGGGAGGTGCACTTTCTGCGAGGGGAACACTTGCCCCCAGCTAAAGCAGTGAGGGTTTGGCCTAGAGAGAACCTGGGCAGCTTCCCTTCTTGCGCAAGGTTGCTGCTAATTAACATGGGAACAATGTTTATATCTATAAATTTGTGTAAAAGGCTGATGCCTTTCATCCTAAATAATCAGACTAATCCTTCAAGGAGCCTGTAGATATGTAGCTGGCAATACAGGCAGAAAGACCACTGAGTGTGAGTCAGAAGAAGTGAGATCAAAATCTGCCTCTGGCCCTTACCACCATGTGGCTTTGAGCAAGTCTCCTTTCTTTTCTGGGCCTCTATTACTTATTTGTAGAGGGAGGTTAATGTCTATTTTTGGGGGGTTTTTTGAAATTTGCTATATAGTAGTAAGTGCTCAATGAATGATGATGCAACCATGCCATACTTACTAGGTGCCAGGCACTGGGGAAGGCATTGGGTGAGATGGTGGTACGTGGTATGGTTCCTGTTCTCACGAAGCTGACTGTGTGCAGAGTGAGACAGATACAAATCAAAGATTCACATGAATATGTATAAAATGACAACAGTGACAGATATAACAAATAGCTGCAAAAGATAATGAGAATCTGTAATGAACTGGCCTAGTTAGGGCAGCTTACTTCCCTAAGCATGATGATTGAGCTGAGAGCTCAGAAGTGACAAAGGTCAAATAGGCAAAGAAGAGAGGGAGAACATCCTAGCCTTGAGACACAACATGTGCAAATGTCCTGTGGCAGGAGAGTGCTTGGCAGTCTACAAGAGACAGAAAGAAGGACGGTATGGCTAGGTGGCACAGTCAGGAGACACACGAGAGAAGAGAGACTGGAAGAGGAGTTGAAGGGGCGTAGCACTGGACTAGGTCCTGGACATCAAACTGACCTCTGACCTCAAGGAGCATACACAGGGTCTGCTGAAACAGGATGATAACAGGTGAGGTTTCCTTTCAATTCTCTCTGGTGTATCTAATCTATTATTGCATCTGTGCCACGACTTGTAAGAAATTAAGATGGTGTCAAACTCATCCAGTTGGAATGGAGACACTCACCTCTTATATGCATAGATAGCCCATCTGCAGGGAACTGAGAGAGTTTCAGACCCAATTTCTCACAGAGGTCCAGGTATGGTTATGGGAGAATGAATCCAGTCTGACCGGGAATATCCCTTTTCTGGAAAATCCCCTGCCCTCTCCACACTGACCACCAGCCTCTTGAAAGAGAAGCTGGAATGTTCATATAAATCACATCCATTTGCCTTTACACAAATGGTTTGCATTAGGGGACCAGGGTGCTTTTCTGCCTTCATTCTTTCCAGATGCTGGAGCTGCAGGCATAATAGGTTAAATGAGAGGGGTCACTGATGCCTCCAGCCAGTCAGAGGGAACCTTCCCCTGGAGCCAGTAGAGTGCGCAACCTCACCCATTCAAAACGGCCCAACCCAAGGCCAGAAACCCTTGACCAGGGAAGAGGAACCCAGAGGTGGTGGCTGTTTCCTGCATGTTCCACAGCAGGTGGCCTGATGGGGTGGCTGTGGCAGGAGTAGCACCTCACTGTGGAGTGGCTATCATAACAGGACTGAATCTTAGCCCTTCACCAATCGAGAACCTAAGTTTCACTGGTGAGCCCCATTCTAGAAATTCAATCTCAGTTAGTTTGGGATTTCACCTCCATATTTTGTGTGGGATTGTATCCAAGCCAAGGGGAGGTTTATGGAGAAACAAGGGGAGAAAGGATATTTAGAGTTAACAATCCGTTAAGATAACTGATTCTGGAGCTGGGCTGTTCGATTCAAATCCCAGCCATGCTTCTTTCTTGCCCTGGGACCTTGGGTAAATTATTTGTCCTCATAAAAGCTTTAATCTTCTCATCTAATGTGGGTGGACAAATAGTGCCTACTTTACTGGGCTGTTGTGGGGACTAAATGAGTTAGTCCAAGTGAAGGGCTTTAGAATAAATGCTATATATGCTAAATATGTGCTCCTCTTAATATGGGCTTTTGAAAGCCATTCCCAGTGGCCTGGCCTCTCTGTGCTCTCAGGACAGAGGGTCCACAAGGAGGTGCCAGCTTCAAGCGGGACTCAGAGAGGTTGGGGAAGGTTCTGGGAATCCTGTCAGCCTGGACACCCCACAGTGACCCCTTCTGCTCCTGTTCACACTGGGCACTAATATGGAGGGAGGGCAGAAAGGAGAGTCCCTCCAACGGGCCCTGCACCTACGTCCTCATTTTCCTCTGCCTCCTCTCCTAGCTCCAACCAAATCTTCATTTCTCTTCTGGAGCTGAGAGTCCCATCTTCATTCATCCTTGTCTCTTAGCCCATAAATATCTCCAGGGCCTTGGCTCCTTGACTCACAAGCCGAAATTATTCTTTGTTCTCAGGGCTTTTCTGTGTTATTTCTTCCTTTAACTAGGGAGTAAGGGATCCTTTGATGGGTCTGATGAGTGAAGGAATAAGGAAACACTGGCAGGCCGGGAGACAGTGCCAGTTAAGATGTCAAATGCTTCCTCCCCACACTGTACTGTCAGCTTACTGGGGAGTCAGCACAGGGTTAGTGCAGGTGGCAGGAATGGCAGTGTTAGCACTAGAGGCCTGTGGCTACAGTGTGGGGCCAACACCACACTGTACCCTACTATGCACCAGTGAGAGCTGCAAAGCTCTCTGAGTCAAAGGCGAGAGCTCCCAAGAATGCCTGCAGTCAGCGCATCAGGAAGTTCGCTCTCAGACAATTGGCCCAGCCAACCACTGCCCACAGGTGTACCGGGCACCCTAGGTACCCTGCTAGTTGCTGATGCCAGCACTGAAAGTGCTTTCTGCTAACCAGCTCATTCAAGTGGTTTCTAATTACACAACAGCGTTCACCCTGGCTCCAGCTTTATACATCTTTCTGGAGCCAGTTTCCATGGAGATCTACCCCTCTCCATCCCAGATTCCTCCTTGTCCCACCAAGCTTGCAACCACCCCAGGGCCTTTGCACTTGCTGTTCCTGCTATTCAGAAGACAGCTCTTCCCCTGCCCCCAACACCCACATGGATGTCTCTTTCACCTCCTTCTGGTTGTTGATAAATTGCCATCATATCAGTGACACTTTCCCTGATATCCTATTTTAAATTGCTACCCCACCCCTCTTCATTCTCTACTCCCTTCTCTAGCTTATTTTTCTCGGAGGCATTTACCACTATCCATCCTATTGTTTGTTTGTTTGTTTTGAGACAGGGCCTCTTTCTGTTGACCTGGGTAGAGTGCCCTGGCATCACTGTACCTTATAAGAACTTCAAACTCTTGGGCTCAAGCAATACTCTTGCCTCAGCCTCCCAGGTAGTTGGGACTACAGGTGTGCAACACAACTCCTGGCTAATTTTTCTATTTTCAGTAGAGATGGGATCTTTCTCTTGCTCAGGCTGGTCTCAAACTCCTGAGCTCAGGTGATTTACCCGCCTTGGCTTCCCAGAGTGCTGGGATTACAGGCGTGAGCCACTGCACCTGGCCCATACTATTTATTGTTTATCTTCTTTCTCTCTATTCCATGAGGGCAGGGACTTTGTCTTGCTCACTGCTTTATGAAGATAGGAAGAAATGAAAGAGACTTCATGGGACTTGTCTACCTTCTCTCCATTGTATACACAAATAACAAAGCCCAGGGAGGTTCCGTGACTTGGACCAGACGATGCAGCTCTTCAATAGAGGACGGTATCTCTTTTGAGTAATTTCTAATGAACTTGTCCTCTGAGCACATCTTGCTTTTTCCAGCCTTTGCATGTTTTTTTCCCCACATTTTCCAGTAGTTCCCTTCTTTCCATCTCTAGCTGAGGACACTTGCCCCTCATAGCTCATGGCCTTCTCCAAGACGCTCTCTAAGGTTCCCTCGTTGGGAGTCATCCTCACCTCCTATAAACTCCCTGTTCACTTTTTTTTCTTTTTTGCCTCATAAAGGCACTTACAAGCATCTGCCTTGTATGGTTGTTTCTCTCCTGGGCCTTGTACAACCCCAGGGCGAGTGGCTGCACTTTCTCAGCTCAATATCCCTATCTGCACCAACCCCCAAAAAGGGAGCAGAAGTATGGAGACAGAATCTCTTTAGCCTCTGTCTTTCCTTCCTTGTCCTTTCAGAAACATCCTTTTATCCCTGAGCACTGAGAGACAAAGGAGGGGCTCAGGGACAGATTATTGGCCCAAGACATATATATATTATTATTCATTCCCAAGGGGTGAGATCATTCATTGAAGCCTCCATGGTGCCTGCAAGTGTTTGGTCCCTCTTCATGGGAAGAAGTAGGAAGGAATGGTAGAACAATGTTTAGACCCATTTCAAGTTCAGTTCTGATATTGGTAACAAGTTCTTCCCTGATGAGCCCCACACCCCTCAGTGGGAGGGTTAGGCCCAAGTCAAATGCTCCACCTTCTAGCTCTGTGAGGCTGGCAGGCCCACAGCAGGTGCACCTGGAGGGTGAGACCACAGTCCACTAAAGAAACTCCACCGTGGCCAACATTAACAAGGAAAGGATGGGGGTGGGGGTGCTGCAAACAGAACTTCCTGACTCTCCAGTTCTCCTTTCTCCCTCCAAAACAGTTCTAAACAATTCGAGCACCCGCTGACAGCCAAGATAGGAGAGCAAACCCCGGATGGGGCTTCCAGCTAGGATTTCACATAATGAGCCTTTGGAATCTGGGAAGGGATTACAAGCCCGCCAGGGAGGGACCACCTACAGGTTCTGGAACCTTTCACTGCTCTACCACGTGTGGCTCGACATGTCCAACTCACCAGGAAGCAGCTATTGGATGGGAAGGAGGAAAAACACAGACTTCGTAACAGCACAGTGTAGAAGTATAGGGCTTATGAATTCTGTGACGGAGATGAGAGCACTGAAGGGAGACCTGGGGTTGGAAGAATTGTGTCTTGGTTTTCAGCCTTCACCGACAGACAGGGATTGTTGAGAGTCCAGACCCATCCTAGCAACCCCTCATGCTCATACAAGTCCCATCCAACGACCCAGATGTGTTTATTGATTTTTAAATCATGGGACTGGAGAGAACTTGGGTTTCACAATCAGTGGCCTCATTTACAAATGATACTATCAAGGCAAAACAGGGGGAAGGTGGATTGCTGGGAGGGGCTCAGCCATGCCTAGGTCTCGGATCCACTGCCCCAGTGGTGCTGTTAGTCCACCCGGCCACTCTGGTTCAGGTCAGAGCCAGGAAGGAACGAAGCCAGCCTAGCATCTCATCCACCCATTTCTGGTCTGAAGAGTTGAGCCATGCAAAGTCCAGCCTCTTGGTGGGTGCTGGGTTGGGTGGGGGTAACCACTGAGACCTCTGTGTACTGGTCACTGTCCTGGGTACTTTACCCCAACCTCTCACTTACTCCCTAGAGTGTCCTGTGAGAAGGTGGGGACTCAGATGAGGCAACTGTAGCTCAGAGAGGTTAAATCACTTGTCTGGTTTCACACAGCCAGGAAGGGATGGAGTTGTGATGGAAACCCCAGTCTGATACTGAACCTTTGCCTTTCCAGAGTGTTAGACTCAGGGCAGATGGCCTGGAAATAGTTGAGGCAGGGGCTGTCATACAGGTGAGAACACATGTTGGGAGCCATACCAAGAAAGAGAGAGAAAATGGCATCTTTGAAGCCAAAGATTTTTAGTCACAAAGATATGGCTGTCAGGCCCCCCCAGGCTGTCATTTAATTGCCACAGGCAGGGCCCTGAAAATTCTTGCTCTTTTCTGCTCAGACTATAAACAAAGACTCTCCAGACAGAAAAGCCCAACTTATAAGACAGAAAGTTTCACAGAGATGAGGCTTGCAGGGAAAAGTCAGAGGGATTGTCCCTGAATTCCTCAGTGGAGGCAAAGGGGTTCACGGTAATTGGCAATAACATACTACCCCTGGGCATCTAAAGGGCACTGGCCAGAGTGAGGCTAAAGGGAGCAGGCAGGGCTGGGGCCGTGGAAACTGGCCAGCGTCCAGCCTAGTCTTGGGCTGGGCCGGAAACCAGTCCTGTTAAACAAAGCATTACACAACCATCTCATTAACTGCCTCAATCCAGAAGGTCAAATTAACTCAGGAGAGCCTCTGCAAGGCTCTGTTGGAGGGGATGGGAGCGGGCTGGCCCCTGCATTCCGGTGCCTGGGTCCATGTTGGTTTGATTAGCTCCATGATTTCTGCTTCCCGTGAGTATAACCTCACATGCCAGGCCCCAGGCAGCTGCCTGGTGCCCCTGGAAGAGCCAGGATTCAGACAGGAGTGAACCACTTACCCAGGACAGCCAGGCAGGGAGCCTGAGGTTGGCAGAGAAGTGATACAAAGACAAAGGTGGAGATGCCATGTTAGGGCTCAGGCCCTAAGGCCCAGGAGAGGCTGTAGGTGAGAAAGTGAGGCTAACAAGCATTGCTTCTCAGCCTTTTGGCTAAGATCAAGTGAGGCTAGCAAGCTGCAGAGTGTGAAGCAACTAGACAGAGGCCGTAAGGAACACCAAGCTGTCACCAGCCAAGTTGGGGCATTGCCAGCTATAGATATGGCAGACTAGAGGTACTCAGCAGGAATGAATTGTGGCAAGTGGTTGGGATGGCAGAATTTGAATCACAGAAAAGTCACAGAAATCAAGGAATAATAATAAATGTAATGCTGGGCACAGTGGCTCACACCTGTAGTCTCAGCTAAAGCAGGAGGGTTGCTTGAGGCCAGGAGTTTGAGGCTAGCCTAGGCAACACAGTGAGACTCTATCTCTAAATACTAATAATGATAATAAAGTTAATGGAAAGTTTGGGAAAATAAAACAATGGATCAGCACCACTGTATCACCTGATAACATCTTAGAAATGCAAACTGTCAGGCCCAATACTAGGTCTCAGAAACTCTGGGAAGAGGGCCCAGCAATCGTTTTGGTTTTCTTTGGAGGGGGGTTGATTATTTTTTAATTTTTTCATATCAATATAAGGATACAGGTTACATTGCTCTCACTTCCAGGGTAGAGTTCCATTTGTAGAAGAGCCCCTCACCCAGGGGGAGTGTCATACACCCTCCAATGTGCACATTAGGTGAGATCCTGCTTCCTGCCTCCTGCCCTCCTTTCTTCTGCCATACATCCTCCCCTCTCCCTCTGCACTCTACCCCTGAACTGGACTACATTAGTGTTTTATTATTCTTATGAGAATGTAATTGTTTATATTGATTTCCCATTAGTATGGAGTACATTGGATATTTATTTTTCCATTCTTGCAATACTTTACAAAGAAGAATATTATTTCAACTCCATCCAGGTAAATGTCAAAGTTGTGAAGTCTCCATCTTTTTTAATGGCTGAATAATATTCCATGGTATACATGTACCACAGTTTGTGGATCCATTCATGGGTTGATGGGTATTTAGGTTGCTTCTACAACTTGGCAATTATAAATTAAGCCATGATAAACATTCTGGTGCAAATGTCTTTGTGGTAAATGATTTTTGTTCTGGGTAGATACCTAGTAATGGGATTGCAGGGTCAAATGGAAGGTCTACTTTTAGATATTTGAGTATTCTTCATACTTCTCTTCAAAAGAGCTATATTAGTTTGCAATCCCACCGGCAGTATAGAAGTGTTCCCTTCTCTCCACATCCACACCAGCTTCTGGTGTTTTGGGACTCTGTGATGTGGGCTAATCTTGCTGGGGTCAGGTGATATCTTCAAGTGGTTTTGATTTGCATTTCTCTGATGATTAAAGTTGATGAACATTTTTTCATGTGTTTGTTGGCCATTGTCTGTCATCCTCCAAGAAGTTTCTATTTAAATCTCTTGCCCACTTATAGAGAGGGTTCTTTGCACTTTTCTTATTGTTTAATTTGAGTTCTCTGTAGATTCTAGTTATCAGGCCTTTGTGAGATTCATAACATGCAAATATCTTCTCCCATTCCTAAAGCTTTCTGTTTGCTTTGTTTGTGGTACCCTTAGCTGTGCAAAAGCTTTTCAGTTTGATCAAATCCCAGCTATTTATTTTTGGTGTTGCTGCAATTGCTGGGAGGGTCTTCCTCATAAAGTTTTTTCCCAGGCCAATATCTTCAATTGTTTCCCCCACACTCTCTTCTAGAATTTTTATTGTTTCATGTCTTAAATTTAAAACTTTTATATAGCAAGAATCAATTTTTATAGCGAGGTGCGGGGCCAGTTTCAGTCTTAGACCTGTGGATAACCAGTTCTCCCAGCACCATGTGTTAATAAGGATTCTTTTCCCCATTGCATGTTTTTGTTAGGCTTATCAAAGATTAAATGACGATATATGATGGATCTACATCTCTATTTTTGTGCCAGTACCATCCAGCAATCAGTTTTAACAAGGCCTGCTGGTAATTCTGACACATGATAAAGTTTGAGCACCACTTGGCTACTCAAAATGTGGTTGGCCCATTTGGACCAGCACTATCAGATGCAAAATCTCAGGTTTAGCCCAGACCTATTGGGGCTAGATAATAGCTGCTAATTAATATTTGGTGGGTGTTTACTATGTGCCAGCCTCCTGGCTAAGTACCTTGTATGTACCTTTTCCATTGAATTCTTTCAACAATTCTTCTAGGTAAATACTAGTATTTTATGTATTCACAAGATCCCAGACAGTTCCCATCTACCTTACAGTTGGACAAGGGCCACACCTGCGCTGGGATTCTTTGTTCTGAGTGTGGATGGGTCTGAGTCTAAGGCCAGGGACAAATAGACACAGAAGACCATGGGGAAACAGGCCACACAATTTCAGGCATATGTAATCCAGACTGCTCCCAGAAAATGTCACCAAGAAAAATAATGGCTTCGCTGAGCCCGCAAACATGCCCAACATAGACGCTGTGCAGAAAACAGATTGCAAAGGCAATAAGACAAACAGTCTGACGGTGCTATTCATATTCCACAGGAGACAGCTGGGGACCTGAGATGCAGGCAGGCTCCCAACCCTCGGAGATGTGGATGGAGATGATTTAAGCTGCAGCAGCAGAAGGTGGCTGCAAGAAGGGAAAAACCCCACGGAGACACTGCTGAGAAAACAAAGCTGGTGAGACAGGAGGCTGGACCTCAGGTCGCTGCTCAGATGACCCAGGGTTGTCATTCTTTTCAGAAAAGCCAGCTGGGAGGTACTGAGGAAGGACAGGAGGGGAGCTTGCCTGCAAGGCTCTAGGGTGGAATGACACCAGAGAGAATCCTTCCCCACCTCTCTGCTGGCTTCCTGCTGCTTGTGATTCTAACACACACACACATACACACACACACACACACACGTGTCTCCCCATTCCCCTTAATAATAGCTGTTAATTAATATTTGGTGGGGGTTTATTATGTGCCGGGCTCTGAGCTAAGTACCTTGTATGTACTTCTTTCTTTGAATCCTTTCAACAGTTCTACTAGAAAGGTACTAGTATTTTAGGTATTCGCTAATATTTGGGAATTTACTAAACACTAGTGAGCATTTATGAATTTACAGGTAGAGATTGAGAGTAGAAATTGCACTGCTTCCCAGAAGACAGCCAGCTAGAAAGGCGGCATTGAGGCAGCCCCTACACATCCCAAGCCCAGGTACACCAGACCTCTGCACCTTTGTTCCTCATGGTATATGGTCCTTGGGCCAGCACTTCAGCATCATTTGGGAGTTTGCGCGATACAAAAGTCCCAGGCCCTGTCCAGACTCACAAAATCAGCCTCAGCATTATTAGCAAGATCTCCCAGAAATGGTATGCATGTTACTGTTTGGGAAACATACCTGGTTGTAAGTGCTTCCCTTGTAATAATGCAAATTCCTCTTCCATGAGGAACACAGCTGATATTGCTCAGACACACTTCAAAAGAATGAGTTTCAGATTCTCCCTGGAGAACAGGATGTTTAGGGTCCAGTAGGGGCCACCAGGTTGTAGAGGGATGCCAGGGAGTGAGAGAAAGACAGAAAACAAGAAAAGTGTGGGTGCCTCTGTAATTGCCATCATCAGACACCGGTTGGCCAGTACTGTCTTCTTTTTTTGCTGTGTGTTGTAGAGTCTGAAAAACAGACAGCCTGTGCAAACACCAGGGAAAAAGAGCTTCAGGAAGACGTTTGCAGGTTTCACTTCCCCTGAGCAAACATGCAAACATGGGTGATGATAGTGATTCCACCTGCCTATGTCACAGGGCTGTCAGGGTGGCAAAGGGTTTGCAAAGTTCAGAGCAGGACCCAAGTGTAAGGTGCAATCCTTATTAAGTGGGTCAGGAGCTTGGTCTCTCCCCTGACACACAAAGCTACCCTACAGAAGCCCTTGCTGGAAGACCTCATGGTCCCTTCTGCTCCTGTGCCTGCTGGGCACATCTCTCCCACTGCCACAACCCCACCCCACTCCCCTGTAGCTCCTCACATTAGCCTGAGTGCACTCTGGGACCCGCTGTCTTGTTTTCCGAGCACAGTGCCAGAAGGGTTCTGCTCATTTATGATTCTACTCTTTCTAATGGAACATGGCGCTTTCAAGGCCTTTGAGGACCATGCCTTATGTCTTTCATGGTCACTGAATCACAAATTGCATTCCAGAGGGACCAGAGAGATCAGCATAAACTATGAGAGTTCAGCCTCAGCAGAGCATGTGCCCCGGCTTCCCTATTTATCACCTGTGTTTTCCCAGGTGAGTTTCTTAGCCTCTCAATGATTCAGTATTCTCATTTGCAAAGTAAGATGAATAATAGTCCCCAATTCAGAAGATTACTAGGAATATTGAATAAAATACTAAATTAAATAATTACTAACTTATTAAATTAAATACTTAGTGTCTACCTGCACTTTGTTGACACCCAACATAGTTAGCTATTATTAAACCATATTTCAAAGACTCTAAAGATACATCAATTGTAAGACACATCCCTGACTTCAGAGATGTTAAGATCCCATCATTCATTCAATAGAAAAAGGACTCCAAAGCCAAAGATATTTGGGAAACACCAACTTTCTTTCCTGTAAGATGTCTCAGAACCTTTTCTCAAGCCTGTGGCTCAAAGGAGTAAGGCACCGGCCCCATATACTGGAGATGGTGGGTTCAAATCCAGTCCCGGCCAAAAACTGCAAAAAAAAAAACCAAAAACAAACAAACAAAAATATATATATATATGTCTGACTATTAATCATTCAGACATTCCTGGGTCCTGCTGTGCTCTCCTAACACAGCCTCTCTTCTCTCTGCCACCTGATGACACAAATGCAACCCGACAGCCACATCTGTAACCCTCTGGGGCAGCTCAGGACCTCTCCATGTTGCCTTTCAGTGCCATCTGCAGTGTAGGTATCATATTCAGGGTTTCCCAGACTAAGCAGGCAATGGAACTCCTTCTTCATGGATTATCTTTCTTTTAACTAAAAAATTTTATTTTAGAGATGAGGTCCTCCTCTGTTGTGCATGCTGGGGTGTAGGGGCACGATCATAGCCCACTGCAGCCTTGAATTTTTAGGCTAGAGATTTTCAACCGGTGTGCCATGAAAGGATCTTAGATCATTAATTACATTATTTTCAAAAGAAGTTCAAAGTACGGTAAGTATATTCTTTTTTTTATCAACATAATTTAAGTGTGTAACGTAAGTAGGTCGTGAGATTAAAAAGGTTGAAAAACCCTGTTATAGGCTTAAACAATCCTCCCACCTCAGCCTTGCAAACTGCTGACTACAGGAATGAGACACTGTGCCCAGAACCCTCAAGAGTTCTGTGGACTACAGTTTGCAAGTACTAATCAACTCCAGTGCTCTAATTTCATAGATGTAGATGAGGAAACTGAGGCCCAGAGAGAGGATAGACTTCCTGGAGTTACTCAGCTGGTTAAGTGCTGACAACTAGGCCACTGAAGAGCCAAACTGGAGGCCTGTCCAGTAAACCATACTGCCTGCCATTTAACCTGTCACCTATGCACTTGATAGTCCCACAAGGCCTCCTGAGTCCTGATGTGCACTGCTCTTTCCAGTAACCCCAGAGATCCTGAGGGAAGGCATTGCCCCTGCTGTACAGGCTGCTAGCATGCTGAGTGGCAAGGGCAAGTACGACCCAGCTCTGATTCCTGGGCTTCCTGCTATGCTCTCATAACACCTAGAGACTGCAGCTCTATCTCCTCTGAAGCTAGGAGGGAGGGAGCAGGTGAGCCGGGAAGAGTTAAAAGACCTGGGTGTCCCAGTGCAGAAGGGGGCTGAAACAGGCAATCCTTCCCACCTGAAGCAGCCTTGCTAGGCCAACCCTGAACTCCACCCTGATGGGCAGAGATGCAGACCATCCCCCATCTGCCCTACCATTTCCTGGTCAAGCACTGGGGGAGGCACAGGGCTGGAGGGAACTGGAGCTGCCTCTCCTTTCACACCTGCCAAATGCAGAACCCGGTGGAGCCAAGGGCAGACCTCCAGGTCCAATATTATTGCATCGCTGAGGACCATCCTCAGGGACCCGCTGGGCAAACTTCAGGCCACGTTTATGAAATCCACTGGGAAATCCTTTCATCACAGCTGTTAATTCCATGACTGCTTTGTTTTATGAGCAGGTTGTGTTTCACTGGCTAAGGTGAATTGCTATGACGATTTGTTAAGTAATTCATCAATTTTTAAACCTCTGTATGTTTGTGGTCAAACATGACTGTTCTCACAGACTAAGTGACTCTCAGCCTTTTCTCCTGTGAGACAAACATGATGGACGATGTTTATTCACATGTCAGACCCACCCCCAGTGGGAAGAGACTCACTCACATTGGCAAAAATTCTGAAGAATATCAAGTGTTGGGTAAGGGCATACAAAAGGCTAACTTTTGCACATTCTTGGTGAAAGTATAAATTAATATAGATCCAACAGAGAACAATTTCTGGTGAAATGAAACATTTAATTTCAATTACATTGCCTATGAACCTGTAATTCAATCTTTCAATATATGCCCAAGAGAAGTTCGTGCAGTGTGTGCACAAGCAAACGTATCCGAGGATGTTCACTGCAGGATGTTGGTGATCAACAACTCAGATGACCACCAACAGAAAAATGGCTACGTAAAATATGGTTTAATGGAACATTTCACTGCAGTTAAAGGAAATGAGTTAAAGCTATATATATTTACATATAAATTGTGAACAGATCTCAAAATATACTGTTGAGTGAAAAAAGAAAGTTACCATATAATACAAAATTTAAATCCTATTTATATAAAATTTCACATAGAAAAGTCAGTTCTGGCTTGACACCTATAGCTCAGCAGCTAGGGTGCCAGCCACATAACACCGGGGCTGGAGAGTTTGAACCTGGCCTGGGCCTGCCGAACAACAAAGACAACTACAACAACAAAAGAGCTAGGCATTATGGCAGGCGCCTATAGTCTCAGCTACTTGGGAGGGTGGGGCAAGAGAATGGCTTAAGCCCAAGAGTTTGAGGTTGCTGTGAGCTGTGATGCCACAGCATGGTACTGAGGGTGACATAGTGACATTCACCTCAAAAAAAAAAAAAAAGTCAGTTCTATGTATTTATCATGGATGAATATAAATTTATAAAGGTAAAGGTATAAAAAACAGACTGAAAGGATATGTATTATATTTGTGATAGCGATTGTTCCGGAGAAGAGGGAAAGAGTAGTGGGGTTGGTCTGAAGGGCAAAAGAGACTTTACTTTCTATCTCAGGCTGTCGTGTCTGACCCAGCTCACGTATCTCCCAGATTCTCTTGGCCTCATCTATCTCAGGAACCCTTGACCACTGGCTCTTAGCCCCTGCAGCCAATTCTCCGCAGGCCTACGTGAATCCCCTTGGGGTTGACCCACCACATGGCCAGAGTCTTAGGTTCTTCCCATCACTTCTGGATTTAAATGAAACACTCTGCAGAAGGTCCTGGGATCTGGCTTCCACAGTGGCTCCCCAAAGGCATCAAGTATAATGCAATTCTCAACTGGAGTGATTTTCTTCCAGGGGACATATGGCAATGTCTAGAGATATATTTTTGGTTGCTACACCCGGGTAACAGGGGCTACTGGCATTTAGTTGGGTGCAAGTTAGGGTGCTGCTAATTACCTTACAATGCACAGGACAATCTCCAACAAGGAAGGTTCATCTGGCCCAGTAGTGGGCCAAGATTCAGTAGTGCTAAGATTGAGATATCCTGGTGTAGTAGTTAAGAACAAGATTCTAGAAACAAAGTAGGGGTGTGTGGTCTTAGACATTTCATTTCACCTGTCTCTGCTTTAGCTTCCTCATCTGTAAGATGAGTATAATACTTTTTTCTACTTCATATGTTGTTGTGAGAATTAAATGTGTTAGTAATTTATGTAAAGTATTTATCTCAGTGAATGGCACTTAGAGAATGTTATGTAGTGTCATAGTAATAATACTCACAGTAACTGTGCCTTGAAGAGTAATAACGAATACCCTACGTTTTAAAATAAGCCACCCCAAACTTCAAAGCTTTAATTATTGCTAGTTACAAATATCTCACAACACACTTTACAACTATTTTTAACACATTGGCAATATCATGTTTTACTATTCTTAAATGCACACTTTAACACTTTTTTTTTTTTTTTGAGACAGAGTTTCACTTTGTTGCCCTTAGTTCAGTGCTGTGACATCATAGCCCACAGCAACCGCAAACTCCTGGGTTTAAGCGATTCTCTTGCCTCAGCCTTCCGAGTAGCTGGGACTACAGGTGCCCACCACAGTGCTCAGTTATTTTTTGAGATGGAGTCTCACTCTTACTCAGGCTGTTCTAGAACCTGTGAGCTCAGGCAATCCACAGGCTCAGGCTCCCGGAGTGCTAGGATGAGAGGCCCCAGGTGAGCCACCGCACCTGGCCCTACTTTGACACTTACACATTTCCAGTCTCTGAACTCAGGATGCATCTTAAGTCCTGGCTGGCACGTGGCCATCAGAGAGTTGTCACTATCTGCACACATGCACAAAACCTTGTGGATGGGTATCAGTGGCTTGGAAGGAAAACCTGGAGATAGTAGGGAAGATGCTTGTTAAGAAATGGTCCATCACTCACCCTGTTGATGGGTCAGAGGATGATCTTACATGGAAAATATGTTTGTTGGGCGGTGCCTGTGGCTCAAAGGAGTAGGGCGCCAGCCCCATATGCCAGAGGTGGTGGGTTCAAACCCAGCCCCAGCCTAAAACTGAAAAAAGAAAAGAAAAGAAAATATGTTTGTTAATGATGCTGAATCAAAAAGTGATTCAAAAGATTTGCACTCTTCGGAAGTGAATTCATTTTGCTTACATTTTCTTTCTTATATGTGGATAAAGGTGGTATTACCAAGTATTGATGTTAAATAAGTCGGAGAGTTCTTTCATAAGTACTGTATTCTGCAGAAGAAAGCCTGTGCCAGAGTTTAATTGACAATATTTTTTTCTTTCTTTTTTTTTTTTATTAAATCATAGCTGTGTACATTAATGCAATCATGGGGTACAGTGTGGTGTTTTCATACACAATTTGAAATATTTTCATCAAACTGATTAATATAACCTTCATGTCATTTTCTTAGTTATTGTATTAAGACATTTATAGTCTACTTTTAGAAAGATTCACTTGTACCCTTGTAAGACAAACCATAGAGGTGATTACACCTATCACCTTCCCTCCACC
>CAUYQV010038603.1:0-38861 GCA_963574575.1 Galagoides demidoff | reverse complement strand
GTAAAGTCTCCATCCTTCTTAATGGCTGCATAGTATTCCATGGTGTACATATACCACTGTTTGTTGATCCATTCGTGGATCGATGGGCACTTGGGCTTCTTCCATGACCTGGCAATTATGAATTGGGCTGCAATGAACATTCCACATAGCAGAAACTTAATAAGCCTCTGTTACATACATTTGTCAATTTATTCATGAACTCAGTATTGTCTGTAACTTTCCTGTGACAACTACTATCTGCTCTGGACACTAGGAGATTTAGTGACCAAGACTGGAAAGATCCCTGTTCTCCAGGGTTGTAACCTTGGCTTAGAACAGATAGTTAATGAACAAGTAAACAGAAAGACACAGTGAAATTCAGACAGTGAAGAAGGTTATGAAGAAACTACATAGAGGGCAACTTACTGGGGATGGCAGTGGGGAGCTACTGCAGTAAAGTTAGTCACAGAAGGCCTCTTGCAGATGTAGCATTTAGTCTTAGACACGAAAAATGAAACAGAGCCAGCTTTGTGAATAGCTAAGTTCAAGAATAGTCTAAGGCTAGAGCCTGAAGCTCTATGGTTAGAGCGCTGGCCCCAAGTATCAAGGGTGGCTGCTTCAAACCCATCCTGGGCCTTCTCAACAAACAATAAGAACAAAAGCATAGTCTAAGAACAGAGAGTGAAGTACCAAGAATCAAGAAAGAATTTTATGTTTGGGGGGAAAGGAGGGCTCCTAGTATTTCTGAATCCTAGTGAGGTTGGAAGAAAGCAGAGGAATAAGGAGGGAGGATCAGATTATTAAAGGCCCTGCAGGCCACAGTGAGAAGTGCAAACTTCATTTTAAGAGTGATGGATGAAGGATCTTAAAGAGCAAAGGGATATAGATCTGGTTTGTACTTTAATGAGATCATTTGGAATTATCTGTTGCAAATGTACTGGGGGACTTAAGTCGTCAGGTCATGGATAAATCTTTTGAGTATAAAATCCCTTGGCTAGGAGCCCAGAGATGTGGGTTTGGATTATAGAGTTATCTCAGTGTTATCAGATATGTACATCAGAGTTTACGGTTTTCAAACCCAACTCAGCTTTCTGGTATCCAATGTTCCTTGTTAATTTTATACATCACTTTAAACACAACTGAAATTATATACATGTGCTACAACCAGGAATTGCCTAGGGAGGTCACCTGGAGTTCTGGGCATTGCCTGATGTGTCGTATTTTCAGGGAGCTTTTGCATCTTCTTCTTTCCTGAGGGAGTTCAACGCACTTCCTATCACCCCCATCTAACTCTCATTGCACCACTCATTACTGACATTTATTGGCCAAACTCTGCTGGCTCTGGCACACCACACTTCCTCTCATTAGAAGAAATCCATTTCAACCTCAAACTCCTCATTATAGCAAGTATTTCATGTGGGCAGCATCCCAGTCCATGTATCTCAAGATGAGGAAAAGATAGAGAACAATGGGCTGTGAGCCAAGAGATCTGGTTCTGTTCTCCATTTAGCTGTAACTCATCGTCTGGCCACTCCCTTCCCCTGTGGGATTGAATTTGAGCTTAAGGTAAATGTTTATTTTCTGATTTTCCAGGGTGTGCTTCTCCTTTTCAGTATTGTGTATTGTACTCTACAGTCTTCAGAGGTATCAGGAGTTGTGGCTTAATATATTGCCTAAGATTTAGTATCTGCAGCAACTCATTGCAACAATTTTCAAATTTTGTTCTTCCACCCCATCCAACCATCCATCCTGCGAATCATATGCTCATCAAAAATATCCTTAGACTGTCTGCTCCTTATTAGATACTATGTTCAGATGTGGGGATGAAATACAATACATGACACAGACTCTATTCTCAAGGACTTCTTCAGTGTCTGGGGGAAGAGAGAGACACAGATAAATCCAATCACATGCAGTGTACTGCACTGAGTGCCATGGGGGAGAGAAAATCAGGATGGGAAAAAGTGCTCAAAAGATGCATCTAGGTCACACACTTGAATGAATGAATGAATGGGTAAGGAGGAAACAATGTTAAGTGCTGCATTGTGAGACGTGGAGCACATTCCCTGGCATCTGCAACACACTGGCCCTTCGGCAAAACGTGCATTTTCTCTGGGCCACCAGCTCTGGATCTGTCTGAACACCAGCACTATCATGTACTAGTCACGTGACTTAGAGCTATTTCTTTCTTTTCTTTCTTTTTTTGAGACAGAGTCTCACTACGTCACCTTCAGTAGAGTGCAGTGGCATCACAGCTCACAGGAATCTAAATCTCTTGAGTTCAAGTGATTCTCCTGCCTCTGCCTCCCAAGTAGCTGGGACTACAGGTGCCTGCCGCAATGCCTGTTTTTGTTATTGTTGTTGTTGTTTTAATGTCATTGTTTCGCAGGCCCAGGAGCTGTATGTGGCTGGCGCCTTAGCCACTGAGCTATAGTCTCTAAGCCTCAGAGATATTTCTTAACCTCACAAGGGTTTTTTTTTTTTTTTTAGTTAGGCTTGTTAAATGAGATTTCAAGCTCTTTTTACACTTAAAAAAGTTTAAACGAGAAATAAATGCTATTTTATCCTGTATCTTTCTCTGTCCCTCCCTCCTTCCCTTCCTTCCTTCTTTCCTCTCTTTTTGCTTTTCTCCCTTCCTTATATACACAGACTCTTAGCATAATAGACAAGGACAAGACTGAAAAATCATGGAGCCCAAATGAAGTATTTTCCTAATAATGCTATGCCATCTATTTGGTTCAGATGATCTAGATGTTGGCCCATTTATCCAGCCCTATTCACAAAAGGATAACTCCTGTGTGTATCAGTGAGGGTGGAGAACTGATAGCTGAATTCTTCAGAACTGGTGGCTATAGGTCTAACCCACATCTTTCCTTATGCTAATTCATCCCTCAAGATAGAGGACCAAATTCCACTTGTTCACATGGGTGATTTACATGACCTTATGGATGAGAACAGGAATAGACTAATTAAATGAATGAGTTTCTCATCAAAATCTGGACATTCATCCTAACCTTGGCATTTATTAACTGTTATTTAACTTTGTGGGACATTAGTTTCCTTAAGTACAAAATGAAGTTTACATGGTCCACGTCCCTACCTAGAGATAGTGGAAGAAAAATGCATGGTGGAGTGTTTGACACAGAGTAAGTTTTAGCCATAAGCCCAGCCTATGCATAGGTTATTGTTCCCTGGGTGAAGACCAACTATTGGGTAAGCTGAGATAATCTTTTAAAAAGATGGGGTAGCACCTGTGGCTCAAAGGAGTACAGCGCCGGCCCCATATGCCAGAGGTGGCAGGTTCAAACCCAGCCCTGGCCAAAAACTGCAAAAAAAAAAAAAAAAAAAAAAAAAAAAAGATTAACTGGGTCACAGTATCCTCTTCTGCAGAAGGCCGATGCTTAGGAGACCAGACCTGAGTTTGATGTTGCTCCAAAGGTCAACTGGGATGGCCTTGTTAGGAAGGATGCACTTGCCCAAGTCAGGAAGGAGGGTTTACCACGAAGAACCAGGTAGATACATTTTACTGTGAGGAGAGAGCACTGGGCTCATGCAAGAGGAGTGAAGGGCAGGACTTGGTTCTCTGGGTCAGAAAGGACTTATGGACAAACATGGTAATGTGTGAGGCACTACAGGAAATGATCCCTGAAAGAAAGACAGGCTGGGCTCAACTTGTCTTTCCATGTAGTTGAGTTTTATTGGTACTTGCTGGGTGACAAATCATCCATTTTTAGCTTTTATGTAACTTTAGTTTTGATCTTAGGAGTTAAGAATGACGAATCTCAAGAGGTGACGACCCCAGAGCAAAGCACATTGGGAAAGCACATTTCTGGGTGCACATTCCCTCTGTGCCTGGAGACATGGATTCCAATAAAACTCAAGGCTACTGTCCCATTGGGGGCCATTGCTTTGGAAAGTTTAATGGGGCTTTTGAATATGCCTTTGTTTGTCATTCTTATTCACAGTTACCCAAAGAAGAAAATGCTTCAAGAGAGGAGAAAGTAGTAAATTTAATTGGAGCTTTCAAATAATGTTCAGTCCCAAAACAGAGAAGCTCAAGATCAAATAAGTATTTTAAACCACTGGCCAAAAAACAAAATCAGTGACTTAATGGGCATCACTTCCTGGGTCTTGTTGGCTCAGAAGAACAATTGCAAGGGATGAGAGATTCTGTTTTTGCTCAATTCCATTCATGGTCAGTCTGCTGGGGGAAGAAAGCCAATCACCTCCCATCCTTTTCTTACTATTTTTGTTGCCTGAAGTCATGTCCATAAGAGGCCAACTATCTGTGACTGAAAAGAAGGGGGCATGTTGGATATCTAATTGTGAACTTTTATATGCACAAGCTGTGATGGGCTAGTCAGAAGTTAACCATGTCTGTGGGGCCAGTTTATTCCTCTCAACAGTCATGGGAGGGAAGCATGGTTATTAGCATCTCCACTTTACAACTAGGGAAACAGATTTCCAAGAGCTTTGATGAATTGGCCAAGATCAGAGAATAAGATAGTGACAGAGACCAAATGTGAACTAGAACCTCCCAAATTCTGGTCTATGGCACAAGTCTTTGAGCAGCCAATGATCTTTTTTACTTTTTCAAAAATTAAAAACAAAAACAAAAATCACTTGGTGACCAAACCCTATCTTTGTCTTTATTTTTCTCTTAACCTCTGGACCGAGATGTCTCTAATGTCTCCTCTTTTTGAGATATACAGCATTGCCAGCTGGTATTATAACTACTCTGAAGCCTTAGTAAGATCAGATATGTGGGAGTTTACAAATCAGGGTGTTTCAGGCATCACTTGGCATAATTGCATCCCTGCATTCCAAGGCTATTGGGACATAGACAAAGTTTAGCCCCATCATGTGATTTTACAGAAAGAGAAACTGAGATTCAGAGAGGAAAAAGGAGGTCACACAGCTTGAGGTCACAGAAGTGCTGCGACAGTGTGGGTCTGTTAGTCTCTTCCAAGAACTAATGAAATAGTTGACAAAGTTCATAGAGTAGAGATAAGGTGAAAAAAAGGACTCATTAGCCTCATTATTAGTCATTCAATCTTGACCCTGAACTCCTGATAGCATCACACCTAAAGCCTCCTGTTCCTGTATCATTTAGAAAAATCTTGGCACCAGGGTTTGCTCATTTAGTCAGTAGATAACTATGTACTGGCTACCTACTATTTGCAAAACACTGTTCTAAGCAGTGGGGATCTGAATACAATAAACAGAGTCTATACTATACTAAAGTACAATCTAATACAGGAGACAAGCAATAAACAAAAATTAGAAAAAAAAAAAAAAAGAAAGCAGTCTTTGTCACTTCCTAGATGTACAGCCTCAGATAAGTCTGTTAAATTCTTTGCTCACCTTGCTCCTGTGTTAAATGATTATAATATATGAGATATGATATTTGAGAATTAAATGATGTTATGAAGTAGCTCTCTAAGAATAGGGCTGGTGGCTCAGCAGGAGCTCAATGTGTGGGGAGCTGCAGTGAAGTCTTACAGGGTCAGCAGCACAGGGAGAGGGACCAGGTTGGTGAAGTAGGGACAGGGCAGGAGGGAGCCGAGGGACTGGCCTCCATCTGTCAGCTCCCACATAGCAGCTCAGTTTGGGAAAACAGATGGGTGAAGATAACAGGAAAAGGGGGTATGTCCTCAGCAAATTGCTTGTTGTTGCCCAGACATCACTGTGGTAACAAGGAAAACCCCTGAAATCAGTTTGTCCACAGCTTGAGATATAACTCCCCAGAGCCTTCGGTGGCAAGTTCAGGGGTTCCAAGGAGAAGCCAGGAATGAGGCGGTCATGGAAAGGGCCATCTATTTCCTTGGGAGTCTTTCTTTTGGGAAGTTCTCAGGGCTTCAGACCAGTAGACGGGATCTTCAAGCTAGAAGATGGGGACAGAGGACAGCTTTTCTCTCACCTTGCCCATGTTTATCTTGCTTCTGTTCTAGGGAAAGATGCCAAAGTTCCCGCTCAATCAACTGTTTAGATCCTGTGAGGTTTATAAATAAAGCTTCCAGAAACCTCTTTCCGAGACTTCCCTTTGGCTTTCTAAACTATCCTTTAAAAGGGCAGATTGTAAGAGAAAGGCTTCGTATTGATGGAGTTGAAAACATTGAGCAGACTGTACATTATATATATATATACATGGTAAAAGTGGGAATTGGGGGATGGTCTATCTGCTCAGGAAACTTCTCATTTCCAGTTCATAAAGACAGTGTAGATAATCATTCAGATGGGATGTGGTTGAGATCTTCTCCATCATGATGATGATAATTTTTCACATCAAAAAATAAGTGATACTAGCAGAAGTACGTGGAGAATATAACCTTGTTGTTGTTTTCAAGACTTTTTTCAAGCATTTTTAGGAACTCCATCAGTTTTAAGTAGCTACAAATGATCCTTATCTGTTTAGTTTACAAACAGCCCTTATGGGTTCCTGGCAAGTAGCCACACACTTCTCACCAATGTCCTTTCCTGTGGTCCTCCAGGGAAGCATTGACGTTTAAGTTCCAAGGAGCAGTTGGGGCAGGTTTGTTCTCCTGTAGGGGACGTAGCCTCACAGAGAACAGATAAAACACATGCAAGCTTCAGTCTCCAATGCCACCTCCTGGAGCCCACCTGAAACCCAAGAGTGAAGACAGCAGAGAAATCTTGGCCAAAATAAGGCATTAAGAATGACCATATCTTATTTCTTGTCATTCCAGAGGAGATTTGGAACATTCAAACTGACTACATAGATAGAGCTGTTAGATTGCCTGTGAATTCTTTGTTTTCTGATCAGAGGGGTGACAGCTCTTTCAACCGGAGGTCTTGGCAGTTGCAAGGCCAGCAGCACTGGCCTGGTGTGTCTCTAGTTGCCTTGATTGTCCCAGAGAAAGACCTCACCTCATAGGAACCAACTTGGTGCGGCCTAACCCTTAACGGGAGGAGGCAGACAACCCATGGACAGACAGTGGCCTTCAGGAGATATTCTCAGGGACCACTGCCAATCTTTAATTAGCTATCAGACCAGGGAAGTACGTAGTCTCTGTGTAAGAAGCTGAGTAAGCAAACAATATCTCCAGGTAAATAACACTGGTTAGTACTTCTGATATTAAGACTTTTCTTCTCATATAATATCTCTTAAAATGTTTCAATGCTTCTGGTGAATTCAAGAGGTAGATATAATAGATTTGAGGAAAACCCTTACTATGCGGAAGAAAAATATGTATCATGGCAGTTGTGAAGGAAATCTACCAAGGTCCCCTTCTACGAAGTGTAAAGTTCGGAATGTGAATGTGTTTTGAGATATGGACAAAGTCTCAGGGCTGTAGCACTGGGTCCATTGATTACATCCAGTCACTTTGTTCCTTAACTCATTACTTCAGTCAATATTAAAGAGCACCTACCATGCTCTAAGCCCTATTCTAGGTACTTGGTTTATGTCATGGACTAAGACAGTGATCTCTGCAGCCAGATGTATCATAAAGTGGGTGTAATTTCTCCCTCCACCATCACTTATGCAACATGGCTTCCTACTCAGGGTGCTTAGTATTTGGGGGGAGATAGACAACAGGCAATAATAATACCAGTTTAAAAACTAAGTAAAGAAAAAAGAGCAGGGTAAAACAGATCAGGGATCTCAACAGAGATCCTTCTCTTGGGTAGAAGGACAATTAAAAGTTTGAGTAGGATGATTATGGTAGATCTCAGTGAAAAGGTGAATTTGAGCTTGACGGAGATCCAGAGAATCACCTGGGTAAGAGCTTTCCAGGCAGAGGAAAAAGCAAGAGAACAGACTGTAGGGGTCTGGTATGGCTGCAGCATGTAGGTGAGGGGAGAGTAGTAGAAGTTGAGGTTAGTAAGAGGATGGGACTAAATCACATGGGCCGGGCAAGTCATTATAAAGACTTCAGCCTTTACTCGGCAGGAACCACAAGGCCACTGCGGAGTTTCAAGCACAGAAGTGGCATAATCGAATTATGTCTTTTCAGTGATTCTCTTGGCTGCTGGACCAAGATTAGGTTGAAAAGAACAAGAGTAGATGCAAGATATCCAAGAACAAAATGTACGGTGGAGAAAATAAACTTTCCTGAGAACACAAGAAGACAATCCCATTCGGTTTCGGGTGTGAGGGTCACCTGGCTGCCTCATCTGTCACCACACTGATTTCTAGCATTGATTCAGCTGATCTGGCTGGCGAGGCTGACCCTTTCCTCCCCCACTGCTTAGTGTGCACCTCCCGAAGCTGCTCACTCCATCCAAGAGGATGGCCTTCCCCAACAGATGAGGACCGTTCTTTGGTTGAGGGTATAGGGTAGCTGCTAGAACATTCCTCTGCTAGAACCTCCAAGTAATCAAGGTCTCATTCTCTTTCTGCAAAGAGGAATGGGTTTTGCCCTGGAGTGATATCACCACATCCAGGGCTGGCCCTAAAGCCTGACCTGCGATCTTCTAAACTCTGCCCCACTCTGCAGCAACTGCAGAGATCTCGTGCTAAGGACAGAAACACTGAGAGGTGGAAGGCGCTCGCATTCTTGGTGTCAGTGTGGAGCACAGCCACTTCCTCCCATGCCAACCACACTGCACTATGACTCGGGAAGCATTGGAAATTGCCAAAAGAAGATGAGTTTTAAAACTCTCCAGTCCTACTCTGTTTCTTTTAGCCTGTTGCTAATGATCATTGAGATTCACTTCCTGTTTTGATTTTCCAAAGCATGAGGAGGTTTAATACACCCTTCTTCTCCCCACCTTCCCCACCAGCTGCTTACAATTGCACCTGTGTGCTGTCACACTCAGCTCACAGGGTGTCTCAGTGACCTAAGACCCTTACGAGAGAGAATCTCTAAGTCACCACTGTGCTGGATGTGGAGAACAAGACAACACTGTAACAGCAATCATAATTAAGATTAAAACAAAGTTTCTTTTCCTTTCTTCCTAAAAATATTTCAAAATTTTGGCAAGGTTTTCTTAAACATTTCAACATGTTTACTCTTTGTTAGAATGCTTTTTTAAGTAGATTACCATTCACTATACCAACCCCTGAAAATCATTTAAATTCCTCACTACAAAATATCACATTTATATATACATGCTTGTGTGTATGTATAATGACAAACATATATATATTCTTCTATATTCCAAAGATTTTTGATGTTTTATCAAATATTTTTTAGAAAATTCTCAAATTCAGAACCTAACTGGCCTAATGATAGACAAAAGTGAACTTCTTCCAAAGAAACTCACATCATTCCCCCCAGTTATTCTCCTGGACAGAGGAAAGTGGAAAAGGGGATTAATATTCTTCCTATTTGCCAGGTGCTGCACGGATCACCTTATTTAGACTGTCTTGTTAATCTCTGCAGCATTAGTCTGTGCTGGTTGGTGGTGATAGTGGAGAGAGCTGGTACAAGGGCTCTCTCCTGTGAGGGAGGTGACATGACTATCACAACACAGTACTCACTAGGAAGAGAATCTCAGGGTGTGTGGGATGCATCACTGCAGACGCTGTCATTTTCGGGGGCTGGTCAGAGGTAGGGGAACACTGCAAAACTGATTTGGGCCAACTGGGACATGCACAATAGGGTTGTAGTTTAGGAAACCAATTTTGGATTCAGCCAGAATTGTGAATCCTGGTCACTTTCTAGACATTGGCAGTCCCTCTTACTATTTATGTCCTTAAATATCAGTCAGGGCTGTATTTAGCACCATACTCTGCCTTTTTTTTTTTAAAAAGTACTTAAATAGTAACTGCTGTGGTTATTCTAGTACTGCTAACAGATAACCTGATTCAGAGCCTTGCTGGGCCCATTTACAGGTCTGTAAAATACCTCATTTTTCTATACCCCCAGTATCTATGGAATGCTATTAATAGACAGTGAACGTGAGTTCTCCTGATTGGAGGTCAAAACTGAGTGAAGCCAGGAGGGTGCTTCAGGGGTTCAGGTGAGAAGGGAGCTGATTTTGAAGGCTGATTCTGATTCTGAAGGCACTGGGAAGGGGGCCACCCTGGCTCTGCTCTCTTTTCTCATAAGCAGGGTCCTCTGGGTAGAAGGAAGCAGCATCCCGTCCACCCTGTGCATCCTCTGCCCCTCCCTCCAAGGGCAGGGAGACATGTGTGGTAGGGCTGGCACTTGAGAACCAGGGTAGAAGCGAGACAGCTGTCTAACAGACACCAGTCACCTATCTATTCCGGGTAGTCCAATGAGCTTGTCATCACAGGCAATGCAAGAATCACAACAGCACAAACACTAGTTTTCACCTTTACCTCCATATGCATCTTATGCTACAACTGTCAGAAATCACTTGCCCTAAAGGTTTTATTCTTCATCAGCTTTTGCAAAGAATAAAGTAGTTTCCATGGGATCTGCTAGGTGGGTTCATGGAAAGAGAAAAATTATAAACAAGCATTTGTGTCATGTACTAATGTATATTTTACATTATTTCATGAAATCCTTATGAAAGGGGACTATTTTAGTCCATTTTCTGTTTCTAATAAAATAACTGAGACTGGGTAATTTATAAAGAAAATATGTTTACTTCTCACAGTCTGGAAGCTGGGAAGGATAAAGCATGGCACCAGTGTCTGGGGAGGGCCTTCTAGCTGGGCTACCCCACGGCAGAAGGCAAGAGCAGAAGAAAGGAGAAAGCATGGGGGGTTGGGCTCGCTTTATAAAACCCACCCTTGGAATAACTAACCCAACCTTGGGATAACAGCATTAATTTATTTTTGAGGGTGAAACCCCCAGGGCCTCATCACTCCTTAAAGGTTCCACCTCTTAATATTTATACAATGGCATCTAAACTTCAATTGGAGTTTCAGAGGGGGCAGACATTCAAACAGTGGCATGAGTCAACCTCATTTTATAGATAAGAAAAAATACATTTAGTTAAGTTCCATAACTAGAAAGTATCAGAGCTGGAAATCTACCCAGAATTGTCTTCTCTAGACTCCTAACTACCCTCACCTCTCTGTTACAACTGCAGATTTTAAACAAAAGCTGTGGCCTGTGACCCTCCCATGACCAGGGGACTGTTGAGGGCTTGCTGATTAGTGCTGAGGAAGAAGGCCTTGCATCCAGGGGAGCTGGTGTCCAGCCTCAGCCCGCAGGAGAGTGCAGTGCACATCTGTTAGTCTTTAGGATGCAGCACTGAAATTCTTGCAGGGAGTCTGGATGGAGCTGGTGTTCTCTCCTGTGCGTGACCCTTAGACCAGCCAGCGGCCGGCAAGAGAGACACACACTGAGGTTCCCAGGGAGATTCTGAACAACTGCTTACTTTCCCAGAAATGCTTCTCCTGCCCAGCCTAGTGTGGAAGGAATGAGGCAAGTGTTATGGCCAAGGCAGCAGCCTTGATTCTTTGTATCTCTATTACCTTCGGGCTTTTTCTGGTGCCCCTGCAAGGAGGGAGGGAAGGGTCTGCTGCAATGGAGGGAAGGGTTATTGGACTGACTCTCTTATAAGACCCAAGGCTGCAGAGGGGCTCAGTAATGTACTTTGCTTACTAATAGTGTTTTAAGATAGATCGTCATGTCATCCTATGCAGCAAGTATGGCTAGCTTAATCTTACAAAGAGACCAACTTGCCTATGAGTTCCTTGCAGATTTCAGACTAGAATCCAAGTCTGCCATCCTGCACCAGTGCCCTCTCCCACACAGCATGGGAAGCATAGCAGTAAGTCAGATGCAGAAACTCCTTCTTTAGTAATTATAAAAAAGCTTGGAGCATGGGCTTTGGTCTAGTGGAGTGTTCATTCTATCTAATATTTTAAAGGATTTTAAATAATTCCCAGTTTATGAGCCTTCTTTCTATATGTGTCCTAAGATTTAGAAAAAAAAGATTCTAACTTTCCTTACCTCAAGTGCAGGATCAAAAATGATTATATGTGTTGATGTTTTAGGAGTTATGGAAATATGGAAATGTATCTGTATATAAGCAGGGTGGTTCAGTAATTAACCAAATCTTTGGAGGTCAGAAGTTAACAGTATTGACCATTTACAGTTTAGCCATAAACTCAGGCATTTAAAAAGGAGCCAGCACATAGAAATATACCTTTCAGAAAGTTACAGGTCCCAAACAATGGTGCTTTGTTGCCTGGAACAAGCTGTAGCTCCTGGATCATCACAAGACCTTGCACAAAGGAAGCCCAATGAATATTTGTAGGTTGAATCTAATGAATGAAGGCACAAGCCCTCTGGCTCTCCTGCTGAGTCTCATGAAATCTTATGAAACTCAATTTATTTACAAGCTTGGTTATTTGCTTTTTTGCTTTTCTCCCATCTCCCAAGCAGATCAAATAAAAGTGACTTGGAAAAAGAAGAGTTGTCAGAAACAGAAAAAATGTCAATTGCAGACTTGACAGCTCGAGAATAGAGGAGGAAAATAAACAAAAGCAAAGCAGAAAAAAAAAAAAAACTACCTCCCCCACAATATGGCATTGAGTGGCTGAACTAACAAAAATCTGCATCAGTTTAGGATTCTCTGTTTAACTCATCAGAGACACACATAGACTATTCCAGGCACACTTCCCCCTTACAAAAATTACTTTAAAATGTGCTGTTGACTCTGGAGGAGGGGGTTAATTTTTAAGTTATCATGAGCTAGAAAGGTCTCTTTCTATGAGAACATACGAAAGAGCGTCCTTTCAGCATTTTACTAGGCTTCCTTATAGGGTACGTGTACATCTTGGAGCTACTATGTAAGGCTGTGCCCTGGAGGAGCCGTGTCCCCCAAGCCCACCTATCTACAGTGTGTCTCTGGCATACGTCTTCTCCATGGGTCTTTTCTATTTTATGTGGTCTGATAAATTTGCAATCAGAGACAATGCAAAGATAATACGGTTTCCTATCATTATCTCTGTAAGTTCCACTCTGGTACAACTTCCAGAAGGCACTTGCCCTGAAGATTTCCTTCATCACCAGTGCTTATGGCCGAGGAGCAGGTCTATCTCTGTCATTCTGCCTTCAAGACCTTGTATTACATTATTCTTTTTTCCTTTTGTGGCAAACAAAATACAAAAACAAAAAACAAATTAGCCAACCAAAATTAAAATAAAAGGAAAGGCATTGATTTATATATAAATTATATGTATGTATAATAGATATGATACAGGCATACGTATAACTATTTAGGTCAATAATGGCTGTTAGCAATGAATGATGAGCAAATAGCAAATAATCTACAGAATGCAAAGATAGAAAGAGGCTGTCTGTGTATTTTCTCCTTCTTCTTCCTCTTCCACTCGTAGACTAATCCCATAGATGTCTTCTTTGACGCATTATCCCTGATATCCTTTTCAGGTGTAAAATTATTCAAAGTATTAACCTAAGTTTTTGAATACTTACTTTTCAAGAGGCGCAATGGCATGATAACTTGCAATTTATAAAGGATGGAGGAATATAAGACATATATACTAAGTGTTATAAAAAATCAGGCAGTATGCATTTTACCACATCACCTCTTTTAATTTTCTCAGTTACAGTGCATATTTTATCCCCATTTTACTAGTGAAAGGACTGATGCCAAGAAAGTTTAATTAAAAATAAAACAAAACAAAAAAAAACATGTCCAGAATCATGTATTCAGCAGAGACTGTGACTTGGCAAAATAGTAATCAGTTCAAGCAAGGTCTCTAGCTGGGCCAGGCCATGCAGAAAGGAGCGGTGCTCAGAACCTTCAGAACAGCAGAGCCCCCACCCCCCCACCCCAGGTGCTCACACAATCTCAGAGGAACCACTTTTGAGGTGTTCTTTCCTTTCTTGACTTCTTAATATGTTAATTTAATTTTTTAAATTTCAGAATATTATGGGGATACACCCTTTTTGGTTATAAACTTAGCTTTTGCATATTTTAAGACAGAGTCCTAGGCGTGCTCTTCACCCTCAAAATCTGTGATACACCAATACAATATACCCTTTAGTCATGAATTTACTCATCTCCTTCTCCCTCCTCCCACCCACCTGAATTTCATTGAGTTTTGCTTCCATATGAGCCTGTAAATGACACATCCAAAGACACAGTCAATAAAGTCAATAGACAGCTTATGGGATGGGAGAAGATAGTTGCCTGCTACACCTGTGATAAAGGACTAATAACCAGAATCTACAAAGAACGCCAGCAAATCAACAAGAAAAGATTAAGGCATTGTTATAGAGCGTGCTGGAGGATGAATTCTGCAAGGCCATTTGACCATAGTTACCAAATAAGTAAAGAAGTGTGTGCTGATTGAACAGTTACATTCCTATAAGTAAAGGGACAGATGCTAACAGCATGTATATAGAGATCCTTTTTGTATGTTTTCTTAAAAGTAATAAAAAGTAGCAGAAAATAAAAATGCAAAACTCATAAATAATACAGAAAATTAGTAAAGGGATGGAAGTGTCATACAAGGGAATAAAACACAGCTGTTAAAATAATGACTTATTTCCTTCCATGTTGATTGATGTGAAAAGATATCTAATATATGATACAGGTAAAAAGTATTTTAAAGACAGTATTAGATGTTGAATAAGTCCACGTCTCTGGAATAGACACACACACATATACCCCGGGGACAAAATGTGTATAAGCCTACAACTTTATTTGTGATTGGCTTTAGATGGTGTGCTGAAGGCTAATATTTATTTCCTTCTTCAAATTTTCTTGAGTTTTCTGAATTATCTTTTGCAATAATATTGATCAATATTTATTGAATGTGGATTACATGAAAAATGACTTATTTATACATCTTTCATTATTTCATTAACGTAATAATCCTTATTTTAATATAATTAAATTTGAAGTTCAGAGAGGCTGAAAATTTGCCCAAGGGAGTAGCAGAGCTAAGATTTAAGTGAATATTCTGCTTGTACAAACCTACACATCTACTTAGTACTTTTTTGTACTACAATAAATACAGAACAAATGATGCCATTAAAAAGTAAAATTAAATAATGACAATAGAAAGATAATTTGAAATTTTTACTGTCTAGAAAATGCAAAAATCCGTGTACTCTACATAATATTTTAAGTTGGATCTCAACTACTTCATCTTTTTAAGTCTCATTCTGTATTTCCAAGTACTTCCATTTCTTTACTCCTGATAATGTGCCTTTTAAAGGATATTTCAATTAGATACTGTCTAATATTGTCTGGACTCATGAGAAAGATTGCTTCACAGAATTATTTAGTATCAAAAATGTCACAGGACCTTGTAGGAGGCAGAGTATGTGGTTTTCGTGGTGGTAGGGTTGTTTATTTTTGTAGTGGAATTTCTAGATTGCCAAGTGTCAAAACTCAAGAGGTTTAATTGCAATTTAACTTCCAAGCTACAGCCTTCAAATGTATTGGCACTTTATTAAACACAGTACTGTTCCTGCAAGACCCACAGCCCCATAGGCTGTCCTGCCATGGCATTTAATGACTACTAAAGCAGCTTGGCTTTTGGACTAGATGTCTCCTTAGATTTGTTAGCTGCTTATCCTCAGAACTTAAACACTAAGCCTCTGCTTTTCATAGGGTCAGGAAGCCTCAATGTGCTGATGTTGGATGCAGTGTGCTGCCCCTCTCCCTGCATCCCATATGCTGGCTTAAAAATATGGTTTCTGTATGCTGTGGAGAAAGAGGAAATATGTCCCTTGGGGGAGTCATTTAAGGGTCACCTTTGTCACCTTAGAGATGTTGATAAGTTATCACTTACCGGTCCAAAGGATGTTTAGAACCAAAGTAATCATGGAGAGGATTTGTCCTTAGAATGTAAGGATCTCAAACAGGTGATGCTCATTGTGAGTAGAATATATCTCTCAGGGATGATGACCATGGCAACTGACTTCAACTTTTTCATTCTTCTGGTGGGATTCAGAAATTGTAGGCTGAGGTGTTATATTCTTAGAAAGTGACTTAAGAAAAGGAACTCTTTCCCTTGACACCTCAAATAAAGGACATAGACCAGCTGCTAGGAAGAGCAATGACGGTAGGCATGTCCTGTAAAGCGAAATGCTGTGTACTCAGCAGAGAGAGATTTGTATCTAGCTCTGGGGTTTCTTCTTCTGCATTTCATACCCTTTCATCATGCTTGTGCCTTTGTAAGTTTTGATAAAGCTCAGTGCTTTGCCTCAACTGATAAATAAGAAATGGGGGTCATTGACCTGTACTAAAAGATCTCCAGTAAGTCCCTGAAGGCAATATCAGGTCATGGATCAGACTACTTGGACATGAAAGGGAAAGCTACCCCAAGAAAAACAGGGAGCTTAGGAATGCAGTTTAAGTCTCATACATAATGAGGAGAACAGGAATAATTATCAAATGTCTCATCATCATAAGGAACTGAATTAGTTATTATTCCCACATAGTTATAGCTTTACAACAATAATTTGATTTCATATTCTCAAATGTACAATATGGGATAAATATATTATAGAGCTAAAATGTCTTTGAGTAAACACAGGCTTTCTAAATCTGGTCTTAAGGCAATTTCATTAAAGAACAATGGAGCTCCAACCTGGAAAAATCAAAACCATGTTCAGGGAACAGTCCTAAGAACCAGGTCTGTCCTTGCTTCTCTGGCAGAGCTGAACGATTTTTACACATTTCTAAGAATGAATTGCAAACAGACATCTCAAGAAGACATTTCAACACATCCCCATGTTGGAAACAATGACTGGAAATGTCAGCTAGGAGAAAGTTTCAGTTATAAATGATGGGGTGGGTCAGCCATAGGCACATTTCTCTTAGACTGATGGGCTAAACCCAAGACCTATAGAAACAGGGCCAAATGAGCAGACCTATTCAGAGTCTTTTCCACCATGAAAATATGGGATTATTGTATTGTACTCCTTGTGCCATCAAAGTATTGTTGTTTGTAGTAAAGCCAAGGATCTGAATAGGAAAAGGAGATGACTGATGATGTAAATGATAGGATTTCCAGAGGGGAAGCTGAGCCCTTTGAGTACCAACTCTGCCTCCTCCTCATCTTCTCCTGCCACCCCCTCTTCTTGATTGATGCAACACCAGTGGCCAACAGAGAGTCCCCAAAGGGAAATCCATTTCCTTTCCCTAGCATGGTGGAGAGCACCACCATCTCTGGGTGTCCAGCTTTTAGGTGGACTGCCTCATCCATGTGTGACCTGAGATGGTGCTCTGATGTCCTGAACAGCTAAAAGAAATTTCAGATCAAAGGCTTTGAGAGGAAAGGCAAAGCCAGGAGAAAGGGGAATTCTTTCCAGGAGGAAAAGGTAATCACTTCTCAAGACCTGTTCTGACCCCAGCTAGTTAATAACATTTGCATCTTTCATGATTTCTGCTAACGGGGCTCACTTAACTTGTCATTTTCTTGTTTTATTGTTTTAATTCTTCTAAACAAAATCAGGACAATTTGCATGGTTATTGTGTAGAGTAACTTTTAATGTGTAGAATGATTAATCTATTCAGTTTTCAACCACAACTAAAAAAAAGATATGTATGAAAGTTACAATTTTATATTAAAAAGTTACCCAATTTTTTGCAGGCTTTCTATATTCATGAGGCTAGAAATGTTCACTTTTCATTGCTCCCAGTCTCATTTGACATAGAATAAAACTGCGTATTATATCAGCCAAGGGCTTCAAATGGGATAAAAGTGATGGTGTTGCAGCTTGGGGGAGAAAGGTGGTGATATTTTGTTGTGAAAAAGTATTGGGAACAAATCATCAACAGCTTTGGCCACTGTGCTGGACTTGGAGTTCAGTGGTTGGAAAAATATGCTTTTTGCCTCCAGGGACACCGCACAGAACTCTGAAAAAACAGAAAATCACATTAGAGTAAGGCAATATGGTAAGGAAGAAGAAGGATGCCCAAGAAGTCCCATAAAGGCCAGCCTTTCAATAGGGGGAAATGTGACCATGAAAAGGGTTTCATATTCACTTCACATAGTTATTTAAGTGCAGCCGGGACACAGTGATGTGGATGTAAGTGAGTTGTGGTGAGGCGGCTATTGATAAATAAAGCTCAACAAAGAGTCAAGGACAAGATTATAGAGGACTTTGTGTTCAAAGCAGTTTGACCTTCATTTCAAGGGGGATGGAGAACTGTCAATGATTGGGTAAGATTTATTTATTTGTACCTTCACTCATCACACGTTTGTCATGCATGCCTCTAGTACTTTTTGCTTAAGAAACATTCATTAAACACGTGTAGGCACTGCAGACAAAGAAGAAAAACAGACCAAATACAAAAAAAAAAACAAAACTCAAACAAAATATCCTTCCTGGAAGGAGCAGATGGCAATTTTAGATACAGTGGGCAGGAAAAACGTCTGCAAGAAGGTGGCATCTGGGAAAACATATGAAGAAGGCGAGGGGTAAGCCATATAGATATCCAGGAGAAAAATTCTAGGCAGAGGGAAAAGGCTGCCCAAAGGTATGGAGGGAAAAGAATGTTTGTTGTGTTTGAGGAAAACTGAGGAAGCCCATAGGATGTAAATGAGAGGAAGTCGGAGATTGTGGCCCTGTTGTGACTCATGGCTTTTTTCAGAGTCAGAACAGAGCCCACTGGTTGGTTCTGAGCAGTTTCTTGAGGTGTTCAGCCTTCCATGTGACAGGGATTCCTAGGAATTTGCAGGAGGGGAGAAACAAGGGCAGAAGCTAGGAAACAAGGTAAGAGGCTAGTATGGTAACCCAGTGAACAAAGAGGTGCATTGAGACTGCATTGAAGGGGGAGCAGTAGCTATGGCCAGAGGGTGGTGAGACTTGACATGATTTCCCATTAATGAGAAGTGGTGTCCAGGAATAGCTGGGAAGTCCAGAATGATTTCATATTTTTGGCTGGGGTGCCTGAAAGGATGGGATTACTGTTGGCTAAGTCCAATGGGGAAAACTGTGGGACAAAGGTGGAACAAGTCTTGGGGGAAGATGAGGCATTTGAGTTTTAATGTGATCACTTTGAAATATTGATTAGATATCCAGGTCAAAAAGAATTGACAGACATTAAAGTCAAAGTTCAGTGGAGAGTTATAGTCTGGACAGGTAAATTTGGGGATTTTTAGTTTCTAGAAGGTATTTAGAAATAGAAGAATGAATGAAAACACTGAACAATTAAGTATCAGATATTATTAGGCATTGGGTATTCAGCAGGAGAAAAATAAACCAAGTAGTTGTCCTTGAGGACCTTATAGTAAAGCACAATAAAGAAATAGAACAATACTCCAAAAATAATGAGTAAAACAGTTTAGACTGATTTCTGGTTGCAGAGCAGGCAACAAAGTGGGAGGGAAGACGGAACAGGGAGGTGGTTCAACCGGCTGCTTTGCTATTCCCAGGGGACATCTTGTCTTGAGTTTGTGTTGGCTGTGGTGATGGAGAAAAGATCTGGGAGACACTAAGAAAGTCTAATCTGAAAACTGTGTACTTGTTTAAGTCCGCCAAAATACCTCCCTAAAAAGACACAAAAACTGATTTGGTACCTAAAGAGAAAGGCAGTGTATGAGACTGCAACTCATAGAACTGACCTCTAGTGTAATCCCAGTTCTGTTGCTTAATTATTTCATAATATTGGGTAGATTTTTAACTTCTCTATTTTTCAGTTTCCTTATCTGTGAATGTGATAACTAATACTTCACAATGTTCCTAAGGGGAGAATTGAGATAACTTCAATAAGTAAGTTATTAAGTTCAATATGTAAGTAAGGGGTGAAATCATACAGTAGCTCCAAGCAGGGTCAGTGCAGAGCACTTAGCAGGTGGATTAGGGAAAAATAATTTTTTCCTTCAACCCCTCACTTACTGGGCCTCTGCACATAAAATTCAGGAAAGACACTTTTAACACAAGAAAAATAAACAGATCATTAGCCTATATCACATACACACAGGGATACTCAGTGATGAGTAACTCAATGAGCTCGTTAGATCTTTGGCTTATATATATCATTTTAGCAAAGAACAGTAAATTTATAGAGAACTCACAAGACAATGGAAAAGATCTTTGAGTTCTGGGGTCGGCACGTTGTGGGAAGGCCCATATATGGGAAACTAATGAAAGATTAGGGCTAGATAGTGAAGTTTGTTATCTAGATGTGCTGGTACAGTCTCCAGGCTGGTAAGAGTTTAGAGTTGTATCAGGCGATTCCCTTTTTTTCCTTCCCAGTAAAGAGGGGAGGGGGACACCTTTACAAATTCATGTTTTACTTTGGGGCAAGTAAGGGTAGGGCAGAGAGCTTCCCCCCCACCCACCAACAGTTTTTGGCTGGGGCTGGGTTTGAACCCGCCACCTCCGGCATATGGGACCAGCACCCTACCCTTTTGAGCCACAGGTGCCACCCAGAGAGCATTTCTTTTTTCTCTGTTTCTCCTCAATCGTCTTCAGTTCAAAATAATTAATGTGCTGAAGTAACATGTTCTGCTAGTCTTCACAGGGATTTGGAAGGTGTTTCTTTCTAGTAAAGATGCTACAAAAACATGGAGCTCCAAAAATATCATAAAAACAGGACTCATGAGCTTATAGAACTAGAAAACACGTATGTAAGGAATAAACCTCAGGCTTTATACATGGTTGGATCCATGCTTACTTGAGCTCAATTTCTTTTCTTTTCTCACTCTGTTTTCAGATCTATTGGTTTTATCATTAGATAGATTTTAAGCAGATAATTCAAGAGATCAAGGCAGTAAAACTGGCTACTCCAAGTGTCTGGGTACAACCTGTCATCTGTCTTGTCATCAAGGCTCCTTTTGTTATAATCCAACCAGGTTCACTGCTACTCAAGAGGAAGCTGATACTCTGATACAGCAAGTGCTATGATGGAGAAAGAGTTTAATATTTCAAGTGCCATGTGAAGAGATGAAGGGAATTCTCAAATCCACCTCCCTGAGAATTTGGGAGGAAGGGGTTTGATAGGTTTTTAAAGATAGGTGACAGTTGGATAGATTGCCAAGTTCAGCAGTTGGATCTGGTGATTAGCTGGGGGTGAGATCATAGGATTGGGAAGCAAAGATTGTCTTCTTGTGCTAAGTCAGTTCCCAGGTTGAAAGTTGTGTTGGTTCCTTGGGCAACTAGTCTGGTCTGGAAGTTATCTCAAAGACCAGCCTTGGTTTTCACAAGGATTGTGTTATCTACAGGAGCAATGAAGAAAGCTAAGAATCTTCATGACTGTCAGCTATGTGACTACTAAGGAGTAAATAATTATAGGGAGCAATGGCTGGTATATATAATACACACACACACATATATATTTATACATACATATGCATATATACATACATAATTAGTTATGACTATGCCTCTCCAGAGTTCAGGCTCCTACCACTATTTCTCACATTAAGGCCTTTTAATAATTTTAAAAATGGTAGTTTCAGTTTTGTCCTACTTCAAGCCCAGATATCTGTTAACTATTACACCCATCAATGTCATTCTGATGCTGAATGAATGCTCTGATTGGGTCTGATGACAGGCAACTTAAGTTTTGCTTAACAAAAGATGAAGTAGTGAACCTAATATTTTACCTCCTTGTCATTCATCTAACCTTACTCTATAAGCAAGGTCTGCGTGAGACTGATTACAGTCCTTGGTGAATGAAAGAATTCTATCCACATATCCACATTCAAGAACACAACATGCCCCAGGATAGGCCAAGGAGAGCTATACCTAGAAATTTTGCTCTTTGGTTATACTTATGCATAGTTCCATGTTCCTGGCCATTGGGCTCCTTGTTCTTCTTCTTTTTTTTTAATCTAGTAGTCATACTGGATTTCATGACTCAGAGACTATGACAATGTGCAGAATCCTTGAAAGCATGTGCTTGATGGAAAGCTAGGTATACATCCCCACCCCACTCACCACTCCCCACTCCTGCCAATACAAGAGACCCCCTCTTTTTGGTCTACTTCTATTAGGTATCCATCAAAACCATATTTCATTGAAAAACAAGACATGCATTTCAGTTACACCCGGGCTTTTAACCACTGAAGATGGAACTACTGTAGTTAAATACAGGATAAATAAAGGGATTTCTAAGGCCACAAGCACAGCATGACAAATTAGCAGGCTCAGTGCCCTAAGACAGAAGGGAACTTCCCACCCCTGCAGAAACATCAGTTCACTGGTGGGAATAATTTATTTGATGCAAGTGAAAAACAAAACATTTATAAATCATCTAAATAACAAGCTTAGGGAGAAAGCTTCTGGGAGTTGGAAAAAAAGACTTTATTCCTCAGAGGAATTAGAGGATTGGAAATCTGTCAGGAGGAAAGACATGCATACATCTGGTGTGTGTTGCTGGGACACTTGGTCGCTTAGCAAGGCCTCCACCAGCGTGTGGCTTTTGTTTATGCATCTTGATCTTCTACCTCTGGAAAGATTTTCCTCTAATGTCAGAAGGACATATCAAAATTGCCCATTATGCTTCCAAAATAAAGCTCTGATTCACTCCTCTCTGTCTTAAATGCCCTCACTGGAGTCCGCTCTCTTGTCTAGACAACCGACGGCAATGGTTAGTTAATGGATTTCCTGCTTCGTTACTTTTTGTATGATAATCTTTTATTTTAAAATAAATTTAAATTTACAGAATGGTTCCAAAAATAACACAGTTTCAGTAGATCCCTCACCCACTTTCTCCTAATGCTAACATGTTACATCATCACATCACATTTGTCACAACCAAGAAACCAACATTTGTATATCCCTGTTAATGAAACTATGGGCTTTGCTCAGATTTGCCAAATGTTCATACTGAAGCCTGTTTTCTGTTCTGTAACCCAATCTAGCATACCAAATTGCACACTGAGGTCTTAGCTCCTGAGTTTCCTCTGGTCTGTGAGTGTCATACCTGCAGTCCTGCAGAGTGCGTGGGCTCAGCATTTTGTGGAATGTCCCTCAGCTTGTGTTCTCTGAAGTTTGCCTCGTGGTTACACTGAAACTATGAAACAGGTGAAGTCCCCTCCTTACCAGGTATCAGGAGGTACCTCTTGTCAGAATAGCGTATCAACTTGGATCATTTCCCTAAGGAAAATTTTGTTGCTTTTCTTGTAAAGTTACCACTTTTCCCTTTCATACTCTGGTTTCTCATGTGGTCAGGGCCCATGTTTGTTTATTTTATTTTTTATCCATTATATAGCTCTTAGCAGAGGTAGGGTTTCTAGGTAGGCATCAGAAACTAAGTACAGACCAGGCTCAAGCTGGTGACAGTGTGGTGAACATGGTGGGAAGAATTGTCTACTTCCACTTTTGCTCTAAAGTGAAATCATTACTCGCAGTCCATGAACTAAAAAAACCAACAACAAATTAGATCAGAGAACTCTCTTACCTAACATCTTCCAATGGCTTCCCACAGTCTCCAGGAGAAATCTGAAATCTTCCTCATTCTGCGACATTCACCTGAAGTGCACGGTGCCCTTCCCCTCTTGCCCTCAGTTCCCGTGACTTCTCACATTCTAACTGCCTACTTACTTTCCAGTTGGGTTAGGGTGTCCCTTCCTCAGAGAGGCCACTGTGGATTCCCCTTGACATTGAAATTAGCCCCCTATTGTCACTTTTTATAGATGTACTGTTCCTTGCAGAGACAATTACAAATTATCACAATTTATGAATGTGCAATTCTGTTTACTTAATCAAGTAAATAAATGTCTGCCCCCTTCATGAATCTGTAAGAATCATGTGGTCAGGGCCTGTGTTTTTTATTTTATTTTATTTTATCAGTTATATACCTCTTAGTAGAAGAGGGTTTCTGGGTAGGCATCAGGAACTAATTATGGATGATTAAGCAGGAAGAAGTTGTTCAAAGCATAGGAGGTCACTCTTCACATTGTTGGGACTAAGGGTTGTTGGAGAATCGTTTGCAGGATGAGCATCCAGAATATGTTCCAAATTATGTTGCTGAACTGGGATGGTTAGGGCACCTCTGTCCCAGCTGCTGTGCTAGTGGGTACTCTATGGAGAAACCACTAGAACTTGACATTGGTAACACTACTGCCAACAAAGGCCAGAAGCCTCTGAGACCACCCTTGCCAACAAAAGGGATTCTGAATATGGCTTTTCTCTACGGCTGCTCAGTCCATGTTTAGTCTGGGTGAATCTCACTGACATCTCACTTGTGGCCCAGCTAGAGAGGGGCCTGGAGAATGGAATTATTTCCATTCTACTTTTGCGAGATAGAATTCAGAATGTCAGAAGCCCTTAGGAAACATAATGTGGAATTCAAAAGGCTTTGGGTAGTTGTCAAAATAGGAAAAATATCCCATCTGCTAACATGTGATAGGTTTTCAATAAATATTACGCCACAAAGAAATACAGAATGGCTAGTTCAAAACCTTAAATTTTAGATAAAGAATAAATTGTGTGTAATGTAAGTATGGCTTGTGCAATATTTGGGACATACTTACACTAAGAACTATGTTATTTATCTTTAATCAAATTTAACTGGCTGTTCTTTATTTCATCTGACAACCCTAGGAAGGGAGGGAGGGAGGAGCAAAGGAAAGAGGAATGAATGTATGGATGAATGGATCAGGTTAAGTTTGTATCATTAGATTTCTTTTTTTTTTTTTTGATTCATCTGATTCCAGATTTACCAGGAGGACATCTGACTGTAATTTGACATTTCATGAGGAGCTAGCCACTGGGAAAGAATTAGCTGGTCTGACTGCCTGGAATTTCTCACTGTTAACGGGCAAACTGGCTTTTGACTAAGATGTGGTGTACCCTGCAGCTTCGTGCAGGGAAAGAATGTACTGATCTCAGGGACAGTCATATTCTGGTCCATGTGACAGTTATATTTTGCAATGTAAATTAATAAATTAAATTTCCAATGTTAAGCTCCCTTCCTGAGAATTTAATTATTGTGCTTCCAACCCTGAGAAGTGAATCTGTTCCGATGAGCAGGCTTAGGGTAGGGGAGGTAAGGCTCTACAATTCAACTGGCAATGCTTTAGTTCTCAAACTGGAAGGGAGGCACATGAGCATTCGTCATTTTGTTCTTTGTCATATTTTATACAGGTATATCAAAATATTTTATAATGTACTTTCAAAAAATGCAATAAAAGGCAAAGTGGTTTAATAGATGAAGGAGGAATTTACTTTTCAAAGATATTTCCTTGAGCCCAGATTAACCACTGTCTGATTTTCTCCCATCTGACACTCCAACGGCACTGAATTATTGTAATTGGATGGATTTTCACTTCTATCCCTGCTCTGCTATTTCTTTTACAATTCCATGCTATTGTCTTCCTTCTGTCTTGCAAATTCCTTCCTGTAGTCTTCCTCCCAGCCACTTCTATTTGCTTTGGGACCTCACCTGTGGTGCATATTGCAAGGATGCATGTCAAATCTATTAAGAGTAGAAGTATAAATGTCTTAACACAATAATTAAGAAAGTGAGGTGAAGGCCTGATGGAAGCATTCCAAATTATAGAAAAAATCAGCACAGTGTACCCCATAAATGCGCTAATGTACACAGTTATGATTTAATAAAAAAAATTGTTAAGAGAAAACAAAAATAAAAGACAACTCATAATGATCCTATATATAATTAACGAATTTCTTTCCTACTGGCAAGTCTTCTCTCTCCATCTTTTCTCCTTTCCTCTCACTTACCAAAGAAGTCTCTGCCTCCCACCTCCTCACCCCTACCTCTCCCATCCAACGGCATTTGGCCCTCGCTCACTCCTAGTGCATTGCACTTCAATTATCTTTTTATAGGTATGTCTTGCCACCAACTGGAAACTCCTCAAAAGAAAGAACTGGGTCTTATTCTTTCCTGTAATTAGCAAAAGGCTTAACCCATGTTTACTGAACTGAACTGACCCTAGATGATCCTTATCTCTGAGCCTTAGCTTTTACTATTATAAAGCTGCCTCCTCACCCCAACCAGGCAATGCTGCTTATAGTAGGTTTCCAATGACATGTTAGTCATTTAAAGCAAAGCTTGCTTTTCCGTGGTCCCAAACCATCAGCACTAACCCCCTTCCTTCTCTCACCAGTGAGAAAAGTAAGGCCCAGAGAGGGAGAGCAACCTACACAAGGTTGCACAAGAACAGGGGAGGACTTCAGAGCTAGAACTCAGGTCTCTTCCAGTAATGCCTGTTGATGGTGGTGATAAACAGGTTGTCAAACTTCCCAGCTGCCTTAATTCTTCAAACTTCCCACCTGGCTTCTATTAACTGGCACAGCTCCTCAACCAACCCAAATCAAATCTCCAAAAAGCAGCTTGTAGAAGCATCCACAGTCAGTAGCCATTAACTCAGTGTTTTTACACTTCCCAAGTGCCTGGCCTGCACTGGCATTCCTGCCTCCTTTTGGTCAAAAGTCTCACTGGCATCCACAGTAAGTAAATATAGCTGTGTACTCTTTGAAGGCCCTTCCCCTAGGGCCTCGTTCACTTTGGTTTATTAGAGGCCTTGGCTGAGACCGTCCTTTCCATATTCTGCTGACCTGAGGTCATTTGGTGTGAATGGAAACAGAGGAGCTGGCTCTGTGGAAGTGCCTTCTTACAAAAACAACTTGCTTTCTTTTCAAACTGCAAATGCCATTACCTAACTGGAATGTTCTGGGGGTATTTGGCGCCCTCCCCCCTCCTTCAGAATTTTGGAGGTAAAAATGTTCTACCTTTAGGCATTTCATTTCCAGAGCCAACCTGGAGGGAACATTTCAGCAAGGATCTCCCAGATAGGTCTTCTTCTTCTTGGGGGGAAAGTGGTATCTCATTGCTTGATCCTTGATGTGCTTGAGGAAGATTCATCACTTCTTGTCCAACTTTCTTCTGGTCCTAGAGGAGAACTCTGTGCTAGCCATGTCAGGTGCCAGATCAATCATCATATGAGCATTCTCAAAGCGAGAAGGGGCCTTCAACTTCGGGTCCCTGAACCTTCATCTTCATAAGTAGAGAATAAAAGGCTGAGAGAGGAAGAACTTTGACTAAATATTTGTAATAGGACTGGAGCTAAATCCAGGTTTTCTGGCTTCTTATCTGGTTCTCAGAACTTCGAGGAATTCTCAAGCAACAAACCAACAACAGGGCATTAAACATTGACAACATTTACCAAGAATTTCCTGCCAGTTTGTTCTTTCAAATGTCTTCTCCATTCTCTTTTTCACTTCCTTTGTTTATTATTTTTCATTGATTTGCCTGAAATTCTTCTCCACTCTCTTCAGTTTGTCCTTCAAAACCCAGCTCTGTGAGTTCTGTAAAGTTCTCCTTCTCATGTCCTTGAATAAGTAGATCCAAGCCTAGCTGTGTCTGAATTCATGAGGCACATTTAAAAAAAAAAATTTCACTTAATTCTTGGGAATTCTCAAGCAAAAGGCCTGGAGTGGGTACAGAAATTTGCATGTTTAAAAGTACACCAGATGATCTGGGTACATAAGTTAAAACCAACCACGTTTGGGGGCCACCATTCTACATCTTTCCAATGAGGTATAAGTTGTAAGCACACACACCTCTTAGTGATAGGGTTTTTAATGGAAGTTGTGTATATTTCATGTCCTCAATTGCCCATCATGTCCCAAGTACAATCTCTGCTTTAGTTTGTATCTCAAATCTTGGAGGTGTGTTGGGAAAGAAAGAAAATGTGAGAGAAAAGACCTGGAAATATCTACCAGCAAATCATATTGTCCTAAAATTACATCTCACATTATCCTAAATGGCTCTCCCCAGCCAGAGTGGAAGAGTTATGAGAATTGGAATTTTGTCTCTGTTGTTCACCTATGTGTCTGCAGCACTCAGAACTCACCTGGTAGACCTACTCACTTACTTGTTGAGTGAGTAAGTGAATGAGTGCCCAAATGAATTAATGAGTGAATGAGTGAGTGAGGGAATGAGGGAGTGGATAAGTAAAGATCCACCCTACTGGTCTGTGAGCAATATGAGTGCAGAGATAGATTTCACTTGTCTCTAAATCCCTAGGATGCATCCAGATGCCTGGCACAGGTCAGGTGCTAATATGTTTTACATTGAATTATATCCATTCCTCTAAGGTCATTAAAATACCAGCAGGATTTAATTGGAAACATCCCACCTAGTGGGAGTACATTTCCATTCCCGTTTTTCCCACTGTTTATTTTCTTGCGGGAGATAACGTGCTTTCCAAATTTTAAGTGTTCTCTCTTTAGCTCAGATTTTAATATATCAAATATGGGCTCATAGAATGCTAATTTGGGGACACATCAGCAGTTTTATTGGAAAATGGAAGAATAAGTGGGGAGAGAATTAACTACCTAGATACCAAATCAAAAGACATGGGAGGGAAAAGAGAAAGCAAAAAATACTTGTGATGAAGTCTACAATGGTAAATTGTAAAAAGTATTTTACCCTGTCCCCTGACCATGGACTAGACATTTGAAATAGTCACATCAATAAAGAGCGACAGTAAAGAGAAGAGACCACATATTGAATCTATTTTGAGTGAGGAGAGACTGTAGTCATGCTTTTTATTTTATTTTGTTCATTTTATTTGTTTCTGAGACAAACTCTTGCTCTGTTGTCAGGATAGAGTGCTGTGGCTTCAGCACAGCTCATAAGCAACCTCAAACTCCAGGGCTCAAGTGATTCTCCTGCCTCAGCCTCCCAAATAGCTAAGACTATATGCATCTGCCACCACTGGACTAGACATTTCTGCATTGTTTGGTAGAGATGGGGTCTCCCTCTTTCTCAGGTTAGTCTCCAACTCCTGAGCTCAAGCAATCCACCCACTTTGGCCTCCCAGAGTGCTAGGATTATAGTTGTGAGCCACTGAGATTGCCTAGTCATTCTTTTTAAAGAGTGATGGAGAAAGAGCATTTGGGAATGGCCTCAGGAATCCTGGGCTACTACCCAGGCTAGCTGAACCTGGATTTTAACAGATACCCAAGGTAATTTTTAAAGGTTTAGTTTGTTTCTAAAGAAGAAATGCTAGAGTTTGGCAAAAAAGTAATGCTTCTTTGAAAAATAAAGGACTTCAGAGATACAACCGTTTCCTATAACAGAGAGGGAAGGAATTCGGTAGATTGAATTATTGGTCTTAATTTTTTGTTTCCTTGTGAGAATATTAACCATCTACACCCTTTTTATGGCCTTTGGTTAGAATGTGCTCCTCATCTTGTGATTTGGGAGGACGTGGTTATTGATTTGTTGTTTGGGCTATGGTAGCAGGAAAAAAGAACTAACCAGAGATGAGAAATGTGCCTGCCCTCTTGGGCCTGCTACTCTCCTGACAACACCATGAACTCATAGCCTGGGCTGCAGAATGAGACATGAAGAGAGACGTGAACCTGACCTACGCCTTGAAACAGCCCAGTAGAGCCCACCAGAGCCTCAGGGTTGTCACAAGGTGTGCTTGGAATGCTCTGGAAAGGGCCTCTGCCTCTGATACCTAACTATAAATGTACAGATGTGCGAAATATCCTCACACAAAGATGAAACAGCATTAATACTTATTCATTCATTAATGCATTCAGTTATTCAACAGACAATCACTGAGTACCATCTGTGGCACTGTCTAAGCCTGTGGTTCTTAACTCTCTGAAATATGTGTCAAAAGGCTTCTATTTGTGAGATTTTCATTTCATGGAAAGAGTTTCTAACTTTATCCAGTTCCTCCAATGGATCATGTGTTTAAGTTCTATTTTATTTTTAATTAACAAATAATAATTGTATCCATTTATGGTATATAATGTGATGTTTTTATACGTGGGTACATTGTGAAATATTAAAAATCCTAAAAGAAAAAAAAAAACGGATGACCGAGAATACCATCTATACTCAGAAATCTTATCTTTAAAAAATGAAGGACTGATAAAATCTTCCTCAGGCAAAAACTGAGAGTTTATCACCATTGGGGCCACCTTGCAAGAAATGTGACCAGGTATTCTTCAAGATGAGGAAAGAGGATGCTAATTAGTAGGAAGAAAACACTTGAAAGTATAAAACTCACTGATGAAAATAAGTAGATTGTCAAATCCATAACACTCCAATACTGTAATGGCAGTGGATAAGTCAATTGTATCTCTAGCACGAAGCTTAGAGGAAAAAACTATTAAAAACAACCAAAGCTACTATAATTAGTCAAATGGGTCTTAAAGCCCTACCCAAATGAGTAAGAGCCTGTGGCACAAGGGTTTACTTTTTTTTATTTGCTGGAAAAGATCAAATTCGGACATGCATAGTATTGTATCTATGTTCCCCTGTGAATGAAGACTATGAAAAAGTTCTTAAATCATTTGACTACTGCTGAAAGGGTTGACCAGTAGCATTAATTTTTAATGTGCTAATTATTATTTGAGCAATTAATTATTTTCAGTGATCACCCATAGGGTGTGAAATGGACACTCTCAAACAATGTAGAACTTAAACACTAAATTTAATAAAAATTACAAAAAAAACTACATGTTTTAGATCCTACCTTAAATTTTAATGATTACCTCAACAATTTTAGCACCCTAAAATTTTGTAGTTTTGTAAGTCTGTCTCCTGTTAAACTAGTCCCTGCCCCCAGTAGTTGCTTTTGGCTAACTTCTTTTCTTTTTTAAAATTTTTCTTGTAAAATGTGGTTTTAAGATCCTTCAATATTCTAGTTTCTCATTTATGCATTTTCTAATTTATCATTGATCCTCTCTTTAAGAGATCAGTCTAAATTGATCAGACACCAAATGCAATCAAATGCTTACTTCCTAAAGAGTGTCCCCACAGAATTTACAAGTCGAAGCTCTAAGCCCCACTGTGGTTGCATAATATTTGGAGATCAGGACTTTGAGAGTTCCTTAGGTCTAGATGAATTCATGAGTGTGAGGCCCTAATAATGGGGTTGACACCAGAGAGCTTGCTTGTTGTCTCTCGACATCATGCATAAACACAGTGAGAAGCTGCCCATCAGCAGGGAAGAAAGAAGACCCTCATCAGACACTGACTTTGGTGGCATTTAAGATTTCCAGCCTCCAGAATTATAAGAAAATAAATTTCTGTTGTTTTAGCCACCTGGTACTTTACTATGACTGCCAGAGCAGACAAAGACACTTCCCTTCCTACTCCTCATGCAGTGTCTGGCACGGTGCTTGGCCTCCATGGAGGGAGTGACAGACCAGTCCCCAGGATGCCAGCCTTTGGAGGCCCTTCTTGGTTCGCCCAGAATGGACATGCATTGATGAGCCCAGCAGGCCTCCCAGCTGCAAGCCAGTTCCCTCACTGCTGGTCTGGCTTTCTGGGTTTCCAATGCCTGTCTGTCCATGCCAGCCTTAGAGAGCCAACAGCTTCTTGGGGAAGACACCACATGCTTGAATAATATATGACAAGCATCTGCGTTGGCAGCAAGGGGGGCAGAACTTTCCTAGGGATGAGGCCAAGGCTGGCTAATTTCCTGCTTTCATTCAGCTCTTGGTGGCCCAAAAAATTCACGTGGCCATGTCTGGTGCTCTAGGACTCACTGGTGGGAAGACTTAGGGACAGCTGGGGTAATATTCTTCTGGATAGCTGCTGGGTGTCCTCCACAGTTTAGTCATCCTTATAGTGTTCCTGCACAAAGGAAGGATGAATAACTGCTGCCACCCCCCAGTGCTGCCCACAAGAACAGGTGAGCAGTATGAGTCATTTTCTTACCCCTGAAATGGGGGTCTTGGTGATAAAGATACTGTTCAAGATTGCTATGAGGGTCAAATGAGGTAAATTGATCAGGCCAAGTAGTTAGAGCTGCCATCTAGCCACTGTTCTACGAACTGTTAACATGCTTTTTTCTATAAAGCTTACAACACTTTGAGCTAGGCTGTGTTATGCCCATTTTATAGATGAGGAAACTGAGGCTCAGAAAATGTATTGATGCATGAAATCACAAAGCTAGTAAATGTAAAATTTCTTTTCCATTGCAAGCACTTAATTTCAACTTGCAGAATCAATAAAAATACCAGATTTGCCAGGCACAGTGGCTCATGCCTGTAATCCTAGCATTCTGAGAAGGCAAGGCAGGTGGATTGCTTGAGCTCAGGAGTTTGAGACCAGCCTGAGAAAGAGCAAGACCCCTACCTGTACTAAAAATAGAAAGATCTAGCCGGGTCTTGGTGGGTGCCTGTAGTCCCAGGTACTTAGGAGGCTGAGGAAGATCACTGGCACCCAGGAGTTTGAGCTTGCTAGGAGCTATGGTGCCATAGCACTCTACCTAGGGTGACAGAGTAAGACTCTGTCGCAAAAACTAAAATAATAAAATAAAATGAAATAAAAGTACCAGATTTGGGTTTTTAATTCATCCTCATCCCAAAGTCTATGTTTCCACTTATTGTGTTTTATTGCAATATAACTTGAGAGTGCTGTTCCCCCGTGGGGAACATTTTGGCCATGGGTTCTGACTCCCAAACTGATTAGCCTATGAGTCGGATCCCACCAGACGTCCTGGCCCCATCCTGTCCATTCATATCCTTTGTGTGTGCCGAAAATAAAGGAAACGTTGATCGTGACACTGTGCTTGAAGAAATGCTGTGGGGGGGTAGGGGGGAGGATAAAAAACAATGACATTCAAAGTGAAAATGTCACAGTAGTCCTTTAATATTGAATGGTTGTGTGTGGCAGGAACTGTGACTTGTATTTTATCCTTATATAACCTGATGAAATAGGGACCCTCACTTTTCAGTTTTGCAGATGAGGAATCAGAGATTATTTAATATGGACCCCATCCAAGTCTCTGTTTCCTTCAAAAAAATTCATGGCTAAACTCTGTTTTCTGACGGAAAAGGCAAAATTTAGCAAAGTCACCAGCATGATAAAGACACTGGGTGACATCCCAGGCAGCTCTGAGGTCCGATCCTTCCTGCCAGTGGGTCCTGATGAACGGGACAGAGGGGACTGCCATCTCAGCTCACTCACATGTGAAAATGGGGATACTTAGCTGGACAATAATACGGGAGGCAGCTGCAAAGCCTAATTAGATAATGTCAGTCAAGGGCAATTTGCCTGGTACAAATGACATGCTTAATAAATGAGTACTTCAAACGTTATTATGCCCATGTAATGCTAAGAACAAGAAAGAAAAACAAACCAAACAGCCTTTCATAAAGTGCGTGGTTTCAGAGCAAAGAGAGGCCACTGTCCTCCAGGGTGGGGGCTGTGACCATCGCAATGCAGTTCATGGGATCAAATCATTATGGAATCGTCATTCTGCTCCAGGCCCCAGGGCTAATTAGGGGACACCCAGAGAAATGAGTGAGACTGTGTCTCCCTCCTGAGGTGTTCAGTCTGGATGGCTTGTCCACAGGGAATCCTGGTGACTTCAGTTTTGACCTTCTTCGGGTTTGGAGAGACAATAATGCCGCCTCATACAGACCACAGTTCCCAGGGTTCTCTCACACGTGTGAATCCAATCACGTGGCTGCCTCGCCTCCTCCAGAGAGCAAGTGACTTAGCAGTCAGCCAACAAACCAGGGCAGAGGCGGGGGTTGAACTCTGCCCTACCTAACCCCACATCTGGTGCTCTGTCAGCCCCCATGGTGTGGGGTGAGGGATGAATAATTGCCTAGATGGACATGGGAGCGTTTTTAGGAAATACTCTGCAGAAGACGGGTGGCAGTGAGTCCCGGTGAGTCTCACCTGCCACAAACATGTCCTGGCTGGTGGTGTTGCTCCATTTTAGTGACCAGAGAAACTCAGAATTTTCCAATAAATCATCTACACTTATTGACTCTCCAAATAACAAATGCTCTGATAGTCTGTTCTGAAACATTGAGAATGTGGGCTTTGAAGCAGAGAGATGAGGTTCCTAATTAGAGCTCTGACCTCTGTCGGCTGTGTGACTTTGGGCACACCATGAAGACCTGTTTCTCTGCCTGTGAAATGAGGACAACAGCGGGTGCCAATAATACTCATTCTACTTACAAAGAGGACGAACTGTTATGATGTGTTCAAAGTGCCTATCAGGGATTCTCAACCTGTGGGTCACGACCCCTTTGTTACATTTGTAACAACGCGGCAATTAGGAAGATTGAGAACCGCTGGCTAGATCATAGCAAACTCCCCAAATAGTCACATTTTTCATCATTATTCTGACATTAGTGAACTAATAAATCACAGTTACAAAAGAGTTACTTTCTAGATCCAGTGGTGTTCAAAAGTCTTATACCTGTGGTGCCAGAGATTTCCAGGGAGTTAGCTTGATTCACAGCTTCATAAAGAAAGCTGTGCTTGGTGCTAGCAGGGAGGAGAAACTCACTCCACAGGCCAGGCACACACGTAGGGGAGAGAGGCTCGATCAGCAAAGAGAGATTTCCTGATCTCCAGCCTAGAAAAGAACACTGAAGTAATTGTAAGCCATTCTTTGGGCACCGGGGAATCATTTCAGAAACATGGTATTTGTCACAACTGTTTGAGCATTGAGCATCCAGTGAATTTTTGGTCATTTATTCTGCTACCATGTTGAAATGCTGGGGTAAAAAGGGTCAGGTCATCCTTAATAACTCTAAACGTGCAGCATAATTCATATTCTTTTATCTGTGATTTGGACAGTAAACTTTAGACTTGGTCATACTGCTGAGTGAAGCTCTGGATTTCATGGAATCCTTGTACCACCTGAAATTATCCAGTTGGAAATCCACCCCAGAAGTTGAAATTTAGTGGGTGATACACAAGGAAGAAGGGAATTACAGAAGAATTCTGAGCACACCGAGTTGGGGAAAGAATGAGAGGCAGTGGTGGCTGACAGGAGCACCAGCCAATACTCACCCAGAGAGAGTGGCGTTTTGGATGACAATGAGACCATCCTAAAAGAATAACCAAATGGAGTCAGTATGAGAAGGGAGGAGATGTGGAAGGAGACGAAGTCTTTGAATAAAGGAAGGGTGTGTGTAGAAGCATAGAGATCAAAGAGAGCATGGTACATTCAAGGAGCTGATCAAAGACCAGTCACCACTGCCATACACAGGGGTTGGTGGAAAAAATAGAAGAAGCTGCCATTCCTTGAAGGGTCTAATAAACTACACAAGGAGATTGGACTTCATTCCCAGAGTGATGAAGAAGCATAAGAACCATTAGCAGGGGCATCACAGGATAAATCTAACCGGAAATAATAGAGAAGGGGGATTGAATATGAGATGTGATGATAATGGAGAAGAAAAAGAAGGAAGGAGAAGGAGAACTATCACCTTCAACATTACCACCACCAAAGAGAAATCTATGGCCAAATTCAAGAGAATCTGTGGCCTCATGTGGCTTTACTCAAAGTAAAGAATGCGGTCAACTCTTGAAAGGAACTTGATAGACGGACACCAGATGGTACACTGAATTCATAGCACTCTCTGAGACGGCTGGCATGGCACTTTCAGAATATGATATGGAAACTTGACTGATATACTGATGCAAAAGAATAAGTATTGAAAAAAATGTTCGTATTACTCTGGAAAACCACAGAATAAGCTGTGGTTTTAGGTCTTACAAAAAGGTTTTCAAATGGAAGAAGGGTCTGTTTAACCAAAGCTGGTGTGCGATCCCCTCTCCAGCCAAGCTCATCCAAGGGCAGGGCAATGAGGAAACTTTCAGCTTATGTTGTACAATGTATTTATTGAACAGATGTGGAGATTGGCTCAGCGAAGAAAAAAGCACGTTCATGAACATCAGTCAAACTAATGAAAAAGTAGCGATAGTGTCTTTTGGATTACAACCTTTTGTCCTTTTTACTGTATCCACCGCAAGAGTGAGGATCAGGTGAATTTTTATAATAACCTATTCCTTGAGATAACACTGGCCCAAGATACATTCACCGAGATGCAGCACTGGTAAATGGTAGTAGCCAGCTTGTCTGTGGGGTTGCACAGAGGGGAGTGATAGTGGGAGTGAGGGAATTCTAGTTTCACATATGTCTGGAAATGATGGTAAAAGATAAAACTAAGTAGATTTCATTATTACAGGATGTTTAAGGGCTTTTAATAAGCTAATTTGCCTTTGGAAATCCTAAAAGGAGGATTTCCATCATTCTAAGTGTTTAATATGACATCAGCCTGACATGTTGTTTTTTATAAATTATGCCCATCATATTGGCTTTTTTTTTTTTAGCATCTTCAGGACTGACATGATAATTACATATTATATGAACGGCTCTTAGGGTTTTATCTGCATTTCCTATTATGTACTTCATTTAAGTATGTATCAGTACAAGTTAATCAGCTTCTCTTGAAATTCATCTGGAAGACTGACAGATAAAATAGTTCAAGAACAAAATAAATCACGCAAACTTCTCCCAGCTTTGAACATTTTATGATGTACGTCAAGAGGTTTGGCAGCGTCTACCACTTTCAATTGGATGACTTGTCTTGAGACTGTCAATCTTCTGCCTCCATAAAAAACATTTCATTGCAGAGAGGTATCAGAGTGTAGTATTTTTTGTGAGCAATAATTGAGGATCCAACTTAAATTCCACAACGTGAGGTACAACAAATGCAAATAACTCAACTGAGGTGATCATTTGATGAAAAGCCATTAGGGGTGAATAGCTAAGTTTGCTCAACAGAGGCCTAGGGGCTAACAAGTATCATTTGACATTACATAATATGCAACTTAATTTCAGAGACATTAAAATGGGAGGACAAATACGTGTTATTAAGGATCTGGATGTTATGTAGCTGACTAGTGTTTTATGACCCCCACTTTGGGAAATGCTATTTTCCTAGGACTAGGGACAAAGTGTCCCAGAGCCTTGCTTAGCTCTGACCACTGGATAATTACTTCATCTTGAGATTTGCAGATACTCCAATAAGTCTTCATGTCATTCCTCAGGGGTATTATTTCTCCAAGCATAATTTCATCTTTCCTCTAAGGACTTAAGCTATTGAAGTTTTGAATCCATGAAAACTTCTGCAGATTATAAGATTTCGAATATTCAAAAATTTATGGTCTAAAAATATAGAAGGTAAGCGAGAATGCATAGACCAATATTAAAAATAATATGCAAATATCTTTATCCTTTAAGTTTACTGTTTCATTTTGAAAATATTTTTATCCCTTCCTCCTACTATTTTGGTTCCTTTTCTTTTCCACTTAACACATCTGAATGACGTTTTAAAAATTGTCAGAAGAGGAAAAACAAAAACCTATGATTTTGATTCAGCTTAAACGAGTGTTTTTCCAATTCGAAATTATACTTTAAAAAGTCAATACTTTAAAAATAAAAGTCAATACTTTTTTGAAAGGGAAAGTGAAAGTTCGCAAGTTTATTCTTGCTCTTTTAAGTCAGAACAAGCCTCTCGCTATCTCAGAATCATTTATGTCCCCAAGTCAGAGTCCTTTGTCTGATAATGTCCGAGAGCATGCACTGTGATGGGGATGACAATTACTTCCATTATAAGTAAACTATTTAGAATTGTGTCTTGATGAGTTCCTTAGAAAAACCTGAAATGGCTTCCCTAATTATTTATAGTGTGTTGTCATATACCCCCCAAATATATCCATTATCCTAACCCCCAAACCTGTGAATATGCCCTTATTTGTGAAAATTTTTTACAGATGTAATTAAGGATCTCAAGGTGAAATATTCCACATTACCCTAATGGGTCTTGCCTCCTATGATACATGTGTGGCTAAGAGACAGAAAGGGGAAAGACATATGCAGCCACAAGCCAAAGGGATGCCTAGGGCCACTGGAAGGTGAGAGGGGCAAGGGAAATGTTCTAACCATGACGCCGCTCACACACTTCATGAACTTCCTCTTCTGAAGTTATTAGAGACCAATAATAGTATAGATTTAAGAACTGACTCCACAAATGTGGGGACCCGGATTCCTGTATCAGTGATTTTATTAACAAACAGCAGTGGAATATTCTCTCTGTTCCTCCTGAGATTGTAAGGAGGACTTGAGGAATTTTTCTTTAATAAAGCACATTTTGAACTACACATGCTATCTATGAGGTGACTATTGAAGCCCCTCTGTGACTTAAAATTTAGTCCCAAATATTTTGCCCTGTGCACAATTAATTTATTAATAATTATTTCACAATAAAAGTTTCAACTAGATGAAAATATCTGATAACTTCCAGTCCCCTCACTGTGTGTCAGTTTGCCCATCTATAAAATGGGTATCATTTGATAATGCTGACTTCATAGAATCCCTGAGAGGATTAATTGAGCTAAGACATGTAAAGGGTGTAGAAGAGGGTCTGGTACATAGAAAAGGCTCCTTGAATGTGAATCACTATTAGCATTAATAATATTGTTATTATATATGTCGGTGTCCAACTTACTGTCATGTTAATCATGAAGCAGATACACCTGTGACCTTAGGAAATACCTAGTCCAAATTAAAGTCTAGATACCCGTGACGTATGGATAAATTGTTATAATCTTTTTTCAAACTATGAAGCATGATGGTGTCATGGTGTAGAAAAGATATGTTGCATTTCAGAGCCAGACAGTACTTAGTTCAAATCCTAACTCAGCTCTAAACTTCTTTGTAACCAGAGTCTGATTACCTGCAGTAGATGTGGTGGTCTGCTCCCCCAGCCCTCTCTTCTCTACCCAGCACTCAGGTAAGAGTCCCAGCACCTGTGCCTTAGTCCGAAGTTACTGATAATTAAATTGAGGTTTTAGGGCTCTGACACAAGCGGAGCTATGAGAGTCCTTTTACGGGGATTTACAAAGTGACTGAGATAGAGAGAAAGAAATTCTTTTCTAGGAAATGAAAACTCAAAAGCTAATTAGGAGGAGGAGAGGGGGAGAGAGGAAATGAGTAACAAAAATGAGATAAAACAGACTAAGTGAAACAGAAAGGAACAAAGACGGAGTAACTTGCCTGTCCATGAGCTTGCACTTTAGATTACATGAGCCACATCTTTGTGAGCATAACAAATTCCACATTTTTTTTAAATTAGTGGGGTGGGGAAGGGGAGGGGAGAAGGGCGGATGGGTGGTGGGAGGGTGACGGGAAAGATCACCTATATATCTGTCTAACAAGGGTACAAGTGAACTTTTCTAGAACTAGAATATAAATGTGTTGATACAATGATAAAGCAAATGACATGAAATTTATGTTAACC
>CAUYQV010038602.1:0-39126 GCA_963574575.1 Galagoides demidoff | reverse complement strand
AGCCAGTCGGAAGGTGAGGGCGGCGTCGCAAAAAACCGAAACGCACAACCCCCTGCCGCTCTGCTTTACGGCACTTGCTCCGCCCCTCCAGGTGCGGGAAGTCTGAAGCCGGCAAACATGGCCGCCACCTACTGCCTCAGCCTGGCTGCGACTGCCCTGGCAGCGTTGTGGCTCTTGTCCTTCGGCAGCTTGGCAGCTAGTCAAGTTGAGGTAGGAGCTAGGTTTCTAGACGACAGAGCCCTGGGAGGCTGGCTGTGTCGTAGCTGTGAGAGCTTCAATAGATGACAGATAGACAGCAGCTAAGGGAAACCTGGAGTCGTCAGACCAAGCGGGGCTGTGGGGTGGGGACCGGATAGGACAGTGTCTGTCTCTTTCAGCCTTTTCAAACGATACATTGAAAGAATGAAATCCTTAGAGATAGAGGAGGACTTGATTCTTTGCTCCCACGTGTGGGCAGTCCTTAGCAGGTCAAATGTCAGCACAGGAGTGCAGCACCTGCTTTCCTGCTGTGATCTGCACCGCTCTCATTTGATAGGTGTCCGGTGGGAACGGTTTTTATCCTGGACTTCCTCCCCATCGTGACCCCTCTCCTTTGTAACATGGCCACAGAATATTATGGTTCTCCATAGTGCTTTTACTATTTCTGTACTCTAATGATTCCTCAGTCCACTTCGACAACCTAGATTTCTAGTATCATTTTCAGGTTTGCATATCTATCTGGCTAAGGGGCCCGGAAAGCTAGCTGACATTTGTTTTCTTGTGTTTATCCTGCTTCTTCCTAAAAAGACTCTAAATTCCTGCATTTCTTAACCCAGAAATCTTCTTCCAAAACTAGAGACCTGGGAGTTTGAATAAACAACTCTCTTTATTCCCCGTACTAATTCACTACTGCCAATTCTAGTTCACTAAATTCTATGATCTGAACTCTTAAAATTGATTTCATTGCTCCAGTTCCACTGGCTTAGTTCAGGCTGTGGTCATTTCTTGCCTAGACTATTGTGATTATTTTATCTTGTTCCCTCTCGGCTTCCATATTTCCTCACTTTAATACTAGATTAGTCATCATAAAATGTAAGCATATGAGATTATTCTTCTGGCTAAATCTGGCTAAGTTTTTCTCCACTGCATACAGAATAAAATCTAAACATTATGATCTGACTCCAGTCTACTTTTCCAGTCTTTTATATTGGAACCTTTTCTTCCCATCACCCCAGCACTTTGACTTCAGACCAGGGGATCTCAAACTTTTGGAATATGCACCTTGTCAGTTAAAAGATATTGAGTGTGCACTTCATAAATATTCATGAGTTACTGTTAATTTATATAGTAAATGCTTGTATATAGTATACCTTTTAGGTAAATATAAATAAGAATAAATAGAAGTACTACTGTTTTCCTCCATTATTACAGTGCATTGTCTTGTATACTTCCTTTTGGACACCATTCTTTTTTGTAGATACACAGTTGCTGTGCTCTTTCACCTTACTATGTTTTGTGCATCCTGTTTCCTCTGTCTATTCATTTACTAAAATGCAGTAAAAGTATAACTTCTGCAGAGTCTTTCCCTATTTCTTGCCTTTGACTTAATGTTGTAACTGTATGCTTAGCTAGCACAGCACTCATTTGCCACCTGTGCTTGGTGCTATTATTCCACCATCTTTTACTTAAAGATGGGATCAAAAGTTCTCTAACTGGTTTGCCTTGACTCATTCTTTTTTTCTTCTAGTCTGTTCTCCAGGCTGCAGCCAGAGTAACTTTTTAAAATGCCTATTTGATCATGTCACTGACATGCACCTAAATGATGTTGCCTAAAGATAAAGAACAAACTTCATTGTGACCCACAAACAAAACCCTGCATACCTTGGCCTCTCAATACACTTCAAATTCTCTCTTTCTCTTTCCCTCCTACTGCTAGTTATGTTTCTCTTTTTTCAGTTTTTCAAAACCTTTGATCTGCCTTCTGTTAAGGGACCATGTTCCCTTTGTTTGTGGGACCACAATCCCTCTGGAATTGTCTTCCTTTTTGTCTTCAACTTTTGGGTATTAACTCAAAAGTCACTTGTTTAGGGAAACCTTTCTGACCAGGTCAGGTCCTCTTATTATACTCTTTTCTCTCTCCTTTATAGGGTTTATAGTTGGCCCTTTTCTGCTTAATGTTTGCTTATCCAACTGGTAGTAAGTACTGTGACTATTTTTGCTCTTCATTGTATTCTGAGGACTCGATGAATGTGTTATATTAATGAATGTTACTTTGTCTTATCTTTAATGTTTGATATTGTAACCAATATGAAGAAGTGAGTTAGCATTAGGGTAATTACAGAGATTTTAGAGAATCAACAGAAATAATTATGAAATTATTAAGGGATTAAAATGACTGTTCAGGCATAGTAATTTTGGTTGAGGATGTAGGAAGATTGTTATTTCTTTCTTTTTTTTTTTTTTGAGACAGAGTCTTACGTTGTTGCCCTTGGTGGAGTGCTGTAGTGTCATAGTTCACAGCAATCTCAAACTGTAGGGCTCAAGCTATTCTCTTGCTTCAGCCTTCCAAATAGCTGGGACTATAGGCGCCTGCCACAATGCCTGGCTATTTTTAGAGATGAGGTCTCACTCTGATTCAGGCTGGTCTTGAACCTGTGAGCTCAGGCAGTCTGCCTGCCTCGGCCTCCCAGAGTGCTAGGATTATAGGAGTGAGCCACCATGCCTAGCCGGAAGATTGTTATTTCTTACAAGAAACTCATGGGGATAAAAACTGTATGATATTACTAAAAATGAAATATTATTCATGAGAAATTTCAGGCATAAGCATTTTTATCTTGCATTTTCATTGTAGAGAGTAACCACTTTAATAGAGGGATTATCAGAGTACATTCTGAAAGGAGATTTTGAAGATCATATTTTTATTGTAAAACCTTTATGTAATACCATCTCCTCTTATTCTGAACCTATCAGCCATGTGTTTATGGTTTTCTGTAACAGATTCTTGCTTTGTTTCTGCCAGTAAAGGCACTTGGACTGCGTATTCATTCATTCAAACTCCACTATGCACAAAGCACACTTGGGACATACCAGCAAATACAACTTAAAATAAAATCCCTGCCCTACTGGAGCTTACATCGTATTCAGCAGAGACAGACAATTAATACACAATATAAATAAGTTAATTACATATTATGTAAGAAGCTGATAACATGGAAAAAATAAATCATCAGGAAAATAAAGAAAGTGATTGGGTGAGGTTGCAATTTTAAATTATAGCTGTCTTAGTCTGCTTGGACTTAGCACTTAGTCTGCTATTCCTGTTATACAGGAATACCTGAGGCTGGGTAATCTACCCAGAAAAGAGGTTTATTTGGCTCACTGTTCTACAAGAAATACAGCACAGCATGTGCTTTGGTAAAGTCTTCATTGAACTTCCAATCATGGCGGAAGGGGAAGGGGAACAGGTGTTTCACATAGCGAGAGTAAGAGCAAAGGACAGGGGAAAGGTGTCACTCTTAAACAACCGACTCTCCCGTGAACTAACATAGAGTGAGAGCTCACTCATTACTCCAAGGATAGCGCCAAACCGATCATAAGGGATCTCTTCCCATGACCCAAACATTTGCCCCAAGTCCCTGCCTCCAATATCCGGGATCAACTTTTGATATGAGATTTGGAGGGGACAGATATCCAAACTACATCCATACCCTTGTTAGAGCTGTTAAGCAACTTGTATATTCTTTATTTAGCACATTTTCTACTTTTTAAATAGATCTCAGGTGATGGGAAATAGTAAGATGTGAATTACATAATAGAATACATGTTCATTTGCTTAATACTTAATAATTTTTTAAAGCATACCCATCTTTACAGTCCTTTAAAATAGCACCGTGATGTGGGTGAGAATTGCTTTCGTTTTGCACATGAGAATGAATGTCAAGGAAGTTAAGTATCTGAATCAAGGTTACTGTATTTAATTATCAGTGTTTAAGCCAAGACAGAAACCTAGCTCTCCAGATTTCCAGTTTAGGGAAATACTACACTGCAGTATTTAAATTATTAGCTCTTTTGGTTCTTTATTTTGACCATGAAGTCAAATATGAGAATCTTTATAAACTAACATAACATAGTTATTATTACAACTGTGCAAACTCCATGAGTCTTAACTGTCTTTTATCAGACTTTACCTGGGAATTATGGCTTTTTCTTCTAATTGTTTGCTTTATTAATAGAATCAAGCAGAACAATTCTTTAGAAGTGGCCATACCAACAACTGGGCTGTTTTGGTAAGTATATTCTATAAAGCTATACCTTGCCATTTATAGAGCTATGTGTGTGGGAAATTTTGTGTGAATCAGGTTTTTGAAAATAAAATTTATTTTTATTTATCTTATACACAATAGAATTTTTAAATTGTGATTTGGCTATATTTTAAATTGTATTAACTAATAATATTCTAGTAATATTCTTTGCCCTTAATATATCTGTCAAGTTTTGATCTATAAATATAAGAATGAATTAGAATGCTATTATTAAAAGAAGCATTTTATAAAAGAATTATTTTAATACACATAACTAGTAATTTTATTTCTTATCTGTAGAAGTTTATAGATATTCTGTATGTAATCTAGTTTTATATTTTTAGTTTTTTCTATCTAGAAAAATAATAACCATTATAGACTATTATAGAACATTTAAAATATACAGAAAAATTTAAAGGAAGACAGATTCATTTTATGTCATGTGAATTTTACCTCAATTAAAAAGAAGAGAGAGGAGACAAGGAAAATGTCTTCAGGCCCCAGATCCCAGAGTTGATATTTTGGCGAGCTTTCTTCAGGCTCTCTTTTTATATAAAAGCACAAATATGTAAAGCAGCCTTTCTCAACCTGTGCGTTGTGACCCACTGGGACTGTTTTAAAGGGCCGGGCATTAGGAAGGTTGAGAACCACTGATGTAAAGGCACATGGTTTTATGTTACTGGAATTATACTGTATCTGCTGTTTCTTAACTCCTTGGCATCATCTTGGGGTCTTTCCCTGCCAATCGGTATGGTGACATATGATCGTGTCTAAAGGCTTTCTTGTGTTCTATTTTATGAATGTGTCATACCCCCAGTTCATGGCATTTAGATTCTAAATTTTTCAGTGTTACTAACAGTTCTGTGTTGAACATGCTTCTATGCACATCTTTGTGAACTTGACCCATTTTCTCTTCTGGATAAATTACTAGGCATCAGAGTCTGAAGTCACGGAGCATGACTGCCCTCTAGAAAGGCTGTGTGTCTTTTTCTAAATTCAAGTCGAGTGTATATTATTAACTTTGATCTTTTCTTTTTGACTGCTGGGAAACAAATTAAATTTTGTTTTAAATTGCGTTTTTTAGATTCTTAGTGAGGTTCACTTATTGGCCTACTTTGTTCTTCTGCCTCCCCCCGCCCTGTGTGAATTAATTTCTCCGAATTTATAAATTCATATTTTTAATTCCCCAGATAGAATACATGTAAGCAATTTTGTTTTTTCTGTACTCGACAACCTCCGTACACTGATCACCTCCTGACTTTGACCTAATTTTCATAGACTGAACATGTACTACGTGTATGTGTCAATACAGCCAGCCTAGTTCCTTATGTGGACCAGTTTATTACAGTCCCTTGGGTGGTCAGCTTACAGAGGTTGTGCTGTATTTGGATAATAGTTTCAACACTGAGGTTTCATTTAATGACGTTTACATGATTAGAAGATGCAGTAAATTGACTTAATGAAAAAACAGGTACAAGGATTAACTGGAGGAAATGGAATAGGTTCAGTGAGGGAGGAAAGGAAGCTTCTTTCTTTGAAAAAGAAAGGGAACAGAGAGTGTACAGCATCTCCACGCCAGTAACGCATGTCGGAAAAAGGGAAATGTGGGACACAAATGATAGAACATAGTGGGAATGTGAAGAAGGTGGGTGGAGGAAATGTGTAAAAATCACTTTTGTTTTAATACTTCAGGTGTGTACATCCCGGTTCTGGTTTAATTATCGACATGTTGCAAATACTCTTTCCGTTTATAGAAGTGTCAAACGACTAGGTATTCCTGACAGGTAAGAGACCTTAATGAAGCTTAACTTTGAATCCTAATAGAGATCACTATTAGATGATTGTTGTTATATTTGTATTTTTGTGTTGTTTTTGAAAAAGATAAACCTGATTTGAAGTTTTTTGTTGTTGTTAGAACGTATCGCCATGTGGTATAAAGTAGATGTTACTTAAAACCACAGTGGCAAATTATGTGTATAAAAGAAACATCAAACGTAAAAAAGATTTAATAAAGTGTGATTGTTTAGTGTTATTTATTTAATTATTAGACTTCAATTGTGGGAACAGAAGGCAATTCTGACTGATGCAAGCAGAAAAAAGGATTTATTGAAAGCATATTGATTAGTTCATTGAATTGGTAGGAATGTAGTCTTATGTCTACCAAATTGATAGGAATGTAGCCTGAAATAGTCAAGAACAAACAAGACTAGACAACAGGAAAGACCCAGCTGAAAATGAAGACGTAACACTAGTCTGGGGACAGTAACCGGGCTGCCTGCACATTGCCAGTGGCTAGACTCAGCCCTGTGTAGCTGCTGCTGTTGCCTTTGAATCTTAATGTTGCTATTGCTTCCTGCTGCCAAAATCCAGCCTTTGCTGTCCCAAGTTCTTACTGTCCTAACCCTTACTGAGTTCTAGGTGGGAATGTCGCATTGGTAGAGTGTGGGGTAAGCCCATGTGCCTGGAAGAGTGAGTCTGTGGCACCGTTAGCTTCCATGTAGGGAATGGGCTCTGCCATATAGGGAGACTCTAAAGGGGAAATTTCCTGTTCAGGGACAGAGTTAAATACTCAGCAGCACCCCTATACTTTTACCCAGCCTCTGTCCTCTCCATTTGGTTTTTCTAGGGGAGGTTTGTTTTTACTACTCCCGAGGCAGCTATGTCAGGAAATGTCAGTTCAGTCATTTAGGTCTGATTCACTTGGTACCTGTGAAGCAGTGTGGAAGAGTTTAGTAGTCAGATGTGTGTTTGCAGTCTGACTTCAGTGATGGATTTGGTTAAGTCACTTTGCTGTACTAGGCCTGTTTTTTCATCTGTTATATTGTATTAATAGTACCTTCTTTGGAGGATTCAAGTACTTACAGCAGAAACAAGTAGAGATACGTAGAAGGTGCCGAAGAACGGAGAGGAAGCAGCGAATGGCTCAGGAACTTATGTTACATTTTGTATAAATACATCATCTGAATCTGAGACACTGATGATATAAACCGTAATATAATTTCTGTATTTAATCTAGAAATTAAGGCAAGTAGGTAATATTTCTGTTTTCAAAATCACATTAAATGAAGTCTGAGAAGGAAGTTGATTTGTTATCTCAAGTACATGGGTATAATTCTTATCATTCGTCAATTCTTATCAGATAGGTTTATGTGGTTAGTCTTTTGGTTTTTAACTGCTTTTGCTTCCATACCCAATATACAGCTCCAGAGAATTATTATGCATGGCTTGGCAATAGTTTTTACATTAGTAAATGAATCTTTTGCCTGTTTTATGAATCAGTCATTAAAATACATTTAAATGGCTTAAATATGAGTTGGAGGGAGTTTTTAGAAGTAGAAGGTAGCGATAGAATGTATTTTGTATATTATGTTTGTATATCATGTTTAGTATAATTCTTTCTGAAGATGATTTTTTAATGTTTGTTTTTTTTTTTAAATTTCCTTGCTTATTTTTTATTTTTATTTCTTTGATTTTTTTGTTGTTGTTGTTGAGACAGAGTCCCACCCTATGCCCTGGGCATATTGCAATGGCATCATAGCTCGCTGCAACCTCCAACTCGGGCTGTAGGCATCCAGCTGCCTCAGCCTCCAGAAGCTACTGGGATTACATGTGCTTGCCATGGCACCTGGCTGGATTATTCCATTTTTTAGGGGTTGGGGTGTTACTCTTGCTTAGTTAGGCAAGTCTCGAACTCCTGAGCTCAAGCAATTTTCCTTCCTTAGCCTCCTACAATGCTGAGATTATAGGTGTGAGCCATGGCGCCAGCTGAAGAAGATTTTTTAAAAACTTATTTTTGGGCTCAGCGCCTGTGGCTCAATCGGCTAGGGCGCCAGCCACGTACACCTAAGGTGGCAGGTTCGAATCCCCAGCCCGGCCCGCCAAACAACAATGATGGCTGCAACCAAAAAATGGCCGGGTATTGTGGCGGGCCCAGCTACTTGGGAGGTGGAGGCAGGAGACTCGCTTGAGCCCAGGAGTTGGAGGTTGCTATGAGCTGGGATGCCATGTCACTCTACCCAGGGGGATAGCTTGAGGCTCCATCTCAAAAAAAAAAAAAAAAAAACAAAAAAAAAAAAACAACTTATTTCTGCTTAAAATGTTTGCTTGTTTATATCTCTGTGTATGAAATCTTTATTATGGGAGTGATTTGGGGATTTAAACAATTGATGGTTTAAGCCATTTGTATTTAATGAATAGAAATCAATAGAAAAGGTTTTGCTCAGCAGGTGTTGGGTAAACAAATAAATGCATGACTTGGAAATATTTTATCACTTGTGCAAAGCAAACACTTAAACTTGGAAAACTTTAAAAGTACTTCTAAAGTTTGTACTTTAAAATTAAAAAAATATTTATATCATTTATTTATTTATTTATTTTTGGCTGGGGCTGGGTTTGAACCTGCCACCTCTGGCATACGAGTCCTGTGCCCTACTCCTTTGAGCCACAGGTGCCACCCAACATATTTATATCCTTTAAATTGTGTTAGCTTGGGTTTTAAAGAATGTTCATTTGACATTAAAGACATTTTAATAAATAGTCAGAATTTTATAATATTATTTCAAGATACTGACTCAGAGAAGAGGGATATTCATGGTTGTGGAGGTAAGTGGAAAGACCCGCTCATCCCACCTCCGTAAGCAATCTCCAGCTTGACTGTTACCACTTTTATACCTGAGTTCCATTTGGGAGACGTGTTTTGCACTTTGTGCCCACACTTTCTCCGTAACCTTATTCAGTCCTTGGTTTTACTTCCTGAAACGGTTCACTATCTTTAGGCAATTTTCTGCCCTCACATAATTGTTTTGGACTAAATCCTTGTTTAGCTACCTCCAATCTAGTTAATATGATTAAGATGAGGAGGAGAATATGCCTTAAGCCCGGGTTAGATTCTCAAGTCAGTATGTGAAGTAAAAATAGAGTCAAAATTACTGTAGACATTTTCTTAAATAGCACATAAATTGCACTGTAGTAGTGTCTTTCCTCTGCCAGTTTTTCTTCCAGTGCTAGAACAGAATACTGTTTTCTTGGTAAAGTGGCTTACTTAGGAGTAGGAGCCATGGCGTATGAGAAGTATGCGTGTCTTTAACACTGGAGTTGCCTTGCTCCTGCTGTGAGAGGCACAAGGGGATTGAGGAGTGTAGAGTCTTAGCGCCCTTCCGTGTTTTCTCTGGGGAATAAATGCATTTAGTATTAAGTTGGTGAGATTTGTCTCTTTTGGGGGGGTGGCTGAGTGTATAAGTTTATGGAATAAAATGTCTATATAATTTTTCTTAAAATATGAAAATATGATTTAGCTCTACTGCAGGTTGGGTGGTTGTGAGTTACTGTAGTGATCCCTTCACCACGTCAACTGTTCTGTGATGTAGGGCTGCATAGCCATAGAAACTGATGCATTGTTTCTGTAGTTAAATCCACTTGCCTTTCTGAATGTCCCTGACACTATTTTTCCTTATTCTGTATTTCAATCATTATGTGAGACTAATATCCCTAATTTTAAACTTTTATTCTTCATCTCTCCATATTCAGAAATTTTTAGCTTGTGCAGAATAAAGTTTAGACCTCTTGTTCTGGTACTTAAGACTTTTTGCAATGTGGTTTCAAATCTGACATTCTGACATTTTTGTTTCAATCCTTGATGCTCTAGCCATTTCTTTTGTTAATCCTGGTATTGGTCTCCGCCCATTGCCTTACTCTGATCCCTTCACCTACAATTTTTTCATTTCTCCCTCATTTCTAGTTTTCTGATGTTTAAATCCAATCCATGTGTTCCCTACAGCTTTCTTGGAAGTAACATTTTATTTATACTTCTCTGGATGTCCTTTCTTCAAGATTGGATGTAGCACTACGTATTTCCTACGGTGTATTCTTTGGTAATTGTTCAGAGTGAGTGAGTGGGTGAGTAGTATGCTAAAGACCCATGGCTGAATGGGACTTCCTTGGTCTAGACCAGAAGGGGAACATTTGTAAATACTATTACTTATATTCTCTTTTAATCTCACTTTTCAAACCCGACTGAGCTAAAAGTGCTTTATTGCCAATTTTATAAACTATTCCTCAACTCCTGCTGCGGGTATGCGTGGGTGTGGCTGTCTCACCAGGCCCCTGGCACTGATTTCTGTCTGTCAGATAGAAGCCCACAGAGCCTTGTTCAAGACAAGCTGACTTTAACCTCATGTATTCTCTACCCCTCTGCCATTTAAGTTCCTTCAGGAAACAGCTTTTCCTTTTTATCCCTTGTCTTTTTTAACTTGTTTTTCAAGTAGTAAATATAAGAAGTAGGAGCTATTTTGTTAGTTAGGTCAATTCTGGTTCTGTTTTAATAAATTAAAAAAGAAAAAAAAATCACGAATTGTTACTATTGCTTTTTAAATCCTGTTGGCTTTTTAATATGGCTTTGACTATTGCTCTTTATACTGCTTTATACGTGGTCTAAGGTGAAACATTAATACCGTATTTCAGCAATGTTATAATAATTCATTAAAATAACATGGAGAAGGAATATAGATACATGGTTCTTTGAAAACAGGGAATTGGATTTAAAAGAACCAAAAGAGAATTATTTTAATATATATTACCTCATCTTATTCTTATGACGGTCTTTAGAGATGGGTATAATTATGCACACTTGTCATTTTAATTCTTCATTAATTTCTAAAATGCATATCTGTGTGTTGAATGTAGTACTGAGGGATTGTGAAAGTAGTTAATATTAATCGAATAAATACAAGGAATGCCTCCTTGATTTTAGGATTGATAATATTTTATGACTTTTGCCTTATTTTTTATGAACAAAAGAACTGAACCTATAGAAAACGTCTTAGGTAAATAATTTGCAGTGCGCAGTCATAATGATGGTCAAGATAATTTTAACTCATGCCTTTGAATGTTCTTCTTGTCTCCTATCACTTCCCAACAGTTTTTCCTCATATACTTTTTAAAAATATAAATAATAATGTTTGAATATGGATACTTATGTATTCTGAACAATCTGTCATTTTATTCACACGCTGGCAGCTGATCTGTCTGTCACTCCACATGACGATCCTGGTGAAGAAGTGCATAATATCTTGAACAGGGAACATTTAGAATAGTTAAGAAGCTGAAATATGTTTGGAGGAGAATAGTGACAAGGTAAAAGGAGAATTTGGGTTGCTATCTTCATTCTCTTAGATATTAAGTAGAACCCATTTGCAGGATTGAGAGGGGTTTTATTGAGCATAGGGGAAATTCTTTCTTGATGTGTAAGTAGGAAGGTTTTGGGATGTTGGAGAGAAAACTGCCTTGTCTTCTCCACTACCACAGTGACTTGACTCCTGTGACGCTCCGTGTGTCTGGTAATTTGATTTTCTTGACTTTGTTCCTTTTTAGAATACTCTTGATTATTCTTGGGTCTTACTCTTTCATATTAATTTTAGAATCCCTTCTCAAGTTCTTAAAAAAATTTCTATTGGGATTTTCATTTGCATTGGAGTGATTTTATAAATTAATTCAGAGAGGAAGGATTTCTTTTTGGTATTGAATTTTCTTTCAATTTATGAGTTAGATATAGCTCCATTCAATTATGTGTTTAATAGCATTCAAATAAGTTTTATAATTATTGTTCTCGATAAACATATTTGGTGAATTTTTAAAGCTACTTTATTTTTTGTTGATATTGTAAATAGTGGGGACCTTTCCAAAAATATGTTTTCTAACTTCCATTGCTATGCATGCAGTTGGTTTTTGTATATTGTTCTAGCAACTTGCCAAACTCTCACTAATTTTAGCAAGTTGACTATAAATTTCTTTTTTTTTTGATAGCCTTAGTATCTGCAAACAATGACAGTTTTCTTTCTTTCAAATCTTGTAGTTTTAGAATGATTTTTGATCTTCAGAAATGTTTTAAGTTTGATAATTTTGGAATGAAAGTAAGGAAAATACTTTATGCATGAGAAAAAGGTGTCCCTGAGAACATGTTTGATTAAGGTCAATGACTGCGTAGTGACAGACCTCATACTAGAATCCTGCTACAGTGGTTGTATTATAATACTGCTCAGTTCAGCAGTATCAGTGAAAGAAACAAAAAAGAAAAAGTACAATTCACAGTCTCAAAGATGTAAAAACAACCCAGTGCCCACCAATACATGAATGGATTAATAAAAGGTAGTACACGCATCCGCCAGACTGGGAGAAGATCATATTCTTATATTGGCGGGAGATATATTTTGGGGATTTCCTCTTAATTTTAATAACTTATGGCTATTATTTATAGGAATGTCGTAGTGTGTCTTCAATGTGGATTTTGTGGATGGTCATGATTTGAATAGTGATTGGTTGCATTCATTACAGAGTGACGAAACTGCCGTGGTGTTAACCTGATAATTCAGGTGACTATCAGGAGTCAAGTGAGAGAGATCTCACGATAACTGGCATTTGGCAAATATTTATTGGCAAAAACTTACTCAAATATGAGATCTGACTGTCCTGAGCAGTAAACAGAGACTGGAAATTATGAACTGCATATTATGGAACATACTTCTGTGAGCAGACCTTTCCTTTATCGTTGAATTGTTTGTAGTCTGGATGAAAATATAGAAGATTACAGGCAGGCCCTGAGTTACAAACATCCAACTTACACCCAACTTGCACTTACGAACAGAAGCTGTTGTAGGTAATAGGCAAATGTACCTGTTCCTGCTTGCATACAAATTCAGCTTAAGAACAAACCCACAGAACCTAGCTCCTTGGTAAGGCCAGGACTGCCTATAAATGGAGAACCAGGCCTGAAGCTCTGAGTTAAACATAACGGTCATTTAGTTGTTGGAAAATAACATCATCTGTCAGAGGGAATTAATGCTGCTAGAGGATTATTTGTTCAGTGGTTTCGTTAGGATTTATAATTTTCTCTTGATTCTGTCATTTCATAAGAACGGAAGCCTATGCGGTGTGCTTGGATATCTGTATTTTAGTACTGCTATAAAAATATTTTTATACTTAGGCCAAATGACAGTTTTTTTCTCCAAAAAAGAGTTCTAGACATTTCTTAAGTTTCAGAAACAGTGAACTAAAATATGCAGTTGGACTTTGAAACCTTTGAAATTCACTTTGTTTTCTCGTTTGTTTCTCATTTATCTACATTACTACAAATATAATGTGTTTTTTTGTAATATATTGATTATGTTAATTAAGTGTCATCATACTTATACTGAGGCTCAAAATTATCTCTAGGAAATAGAGAACAATTTTATGATTGTTAAGCTGAAATTGCTTATGATTGATATTGACGTTGTATTAATATTGAAAAAGTATTTAGTATCCTAATGTGGAATTAACCCTCAGTACAACACAGGCTGAAAGGAAGGCTTTTGAGTCAGTTCAGTCCTGTTTATCAAACAAAAAAATCTTTGATAATATGTAGTAACTTAATGTAAGTTAATGATCTCCTTAAACTATAAAAAAGAGAAGATAAATGTAAATAACTTTCACCATTCTGTAAGAATGAATCAGTAACAGCTGAAGATCTGATCTTTGAATGTGGCAGGGTTGGAATGCTTTCAGAGTAGAAATCTAGCCAATTTTCAAGAAAAATCACAATGTTTCAGTTTTGAACTTAGTATATTTGGAGCATATGCGGCAGAACATTTTCTTCTTGCTGTCTCTTGCCAAACTAATTGCGTATGCCACATTAATTTTTCCCTTCTGTTTGGGAAGCTCAAGTGTATGGCAGAATAGAAAATTTCCTGATTCATGTTCACCAGTTTTAACGGTAGAATCAAGATGAGAAGTGTTTAAGAGAGATTTTATTATATAATTTCCTCTTAAAGAAATTATGTGCAAAAATGAAAATGTTCCATTCACTTAAAATTTCTTGTTGAGTACTTACTATATGCCAGGCTCTGTTACTTAGCCTGAGTGATACAGCGATCAACAGGACAGACACAGTCTCTGTTCTCAGAGAACATACATCCTAGTGGGTGGTGGTGGGAGATGATGGGATTCCACATTCAGAGCTGTGGTGTAGAAAATAAAACATACGAGACAAAGTACCTTAGCTGACATTGGAATGATATGGTCTGGGAGAAGAGAAGGCTTAATTTGGTCAGTGCCCACTGAGGTGGGAATATGCTTGGCATATTCCTGGAACAGAAAGGCCAGTGTGGAGGGAGCTTGGTGAATGTGGGTGGGACGGGCTTCAAGTTAGAGAGATAGAGACCAGTTTCATTGGTCCTTTTAGATGATACAGGGAGTGTCTGTTTCACTCTATAACAGGGCATCCTTGGAAGGTTGTAAGTGGGAAAGTTTAATGATTGGACTTACTTAAGCAAGATTGCTCTAGTGGCTATTAGGAAAATGAACTGAAAGAGGGTGAGAATGGAAGCTGGAAGCCAGGTAGGGGGGACCATTGCAGCATCCAGTCAGGAGGTGACTGGCTGGCATTAGGGCGTTAGAGCTGGAGGGGCGTGACCGCACCTGTGCTGCTGTGATTGGACTTGCTGAAAGAGTCCGTGTTTTCATGCTGAGGCATTGGGGATTCTGCAAGTTTAATTGTTTGCAACATCATTATTTAATGTGGACTCTGCATGTCTCAAGACTGTCAAATACCACTAAAAATAAAAAATTTTTAACTGTTGGGGGAAGACAGCTTCTTAGCTTTCCTTTGCTATATGGTGTAAAATGTACGCCATTGGGGAAAAAATTAAGTTAGTACTTGTAAGTTCTGTTAAGTTTATGCCAAATTGTCATAATTTCTCTAGTTTATATATTACATAAGAATATGAAAAAAATTCAAGCCTCTCTCAGTATGTAGTTGGAAAGTTAGTTCTTTTTTTTAATGAGGAAAAGAATGAATATAATTGCTACTTTATATAGATAAAATTTGTGTGTCACTTTTTAGTTTTAGTTGCACAGTATATTTACTGGAACGTTTTTTTTCCTAGTCACATCGTCCTGATGCTTGCAGATGACATGGCGTGCAATCCTAGAAACCCCAAACCAGCAACAGTGTTTAGTCACAAGAACATGGAACTAAATGTGTATGGCGATGACGTGGAGGTGGATTACAGAAGCTATGAGGTCAGTGGTTTAATGTAGCCACAGTTTTGAAATGTCATTCCTTGTAAGCTCTAAAACCAGTGGTAGAACAGAATTGTCATAGTCTTTTCTTTAAAGTTAATTGTGACTAAAGCCTTGACATAGCTCTGTCTCTGAAGTTCTTATTAAAGAAATAATATATGAGTAAAAATATTAAAACATGAACATTTCATACATGTATCTAGGATAGAAAAATTTTACATTGGCTTCTGTATTATTTTGGTGAGGTTGCATGGGTCAACTTTTTATAAGAAATGTATTTTACGGTGAATATGTTTTTCATATTTGCTTTATGAATTCACTTTTAGTATTTTTCGTAATTATATTAACTGTGGAAAAGTTATAATGACTAACAGAAAAACCCATGTTTCTACTATTCAGTATGCTTCCAGTGTTTTTATGCATATGTGATTAAAAATTAAAATATAAGTATAAAAATTACATAGCATATTTTCTCTTTTTGAAACTTTATTTTAAATTTAATAGATAGTGAAAATGTTGCTTTAAATCTTCTTTTTATGGAGTCTTCCTGGATAATCCTTCTCCTTCTACCAAACCTATGAAAGCTAAGATGCGGTTTCCTCTGGGTCCCCAGACCTCTTCAGAAGCAATTTTAAAAGCATATCTAATCTCCTCCGAGACTATAAGTTTCTTGAGGGCCTAGATCTTCTTTAATTTACACCTTGGCAGTACAAATAGCTTATATGTCAGGCATTCAAAAATGTTTGTTCACTGAGTGAAATATCTGTGAATGTTTAACTTTTTACTTGTTTATTTAGTCTTTGTAAAATGTAGACCAAAAATTTCCCTTCCTTGTTAGTCAACAAGAAGTCCTTTTAAAACAATTATTTTGCTGTCTTTGGGAAAAATGTTGATGACGTGGCGTGCAATCCTAGAAACCCCAAACCAACAAGAAGTCCTTTTAAAACACTTTTAAAAGTCCTTTTAAAGTTAAGTCACATGCATAAATGGCTTACATACATTTACTCACAATAAAGGGTGAATAAGAATTTTCGATACATTTTCTGCTTCTTAAATTTAGAAACACACAGTATAGGACTTAGCTGTTAACTTTATAACAGCGTTTTATTCTCCATGACTTTAAATACGCCTTCAAAGAATCTCAGAGGGTTAGAAATTCCAGACTGGGAAATAAGAAGTGTTACAAAGCTTTTACACATTTATGATACTCCTAATAAAGTCTAAGTAACAAGATGCATCCAAAAGTTAAAGATACGTAATTTTGGGGACTTACACATGGAACTATTTTTTTAAGGTTTATCTATAATTGACTAAATAGATGCATAGATTAGCTGTAGTGATGTAGCTGATTTTATTTACAAATTCTTTTATATCTTCCCAAGGAATTGCCTATGAAGGCAGAAATATTTTTAAGAATTTGGGTAATTTTTAGGGGCAGATTTCTCATAGCAATTAAAATTTTTAGAGTTATTTTTCACCAAGGTAGTTTTTCTTTGTTAATTTTTAGTACTTTTTTTATAGAAGCAAAGTTACTTTGAGCTGTATGCTTAAATGAATCTTATTTTGAGTTACAATTTTCTGTGTTTTAAGATACAAAAAGTAATACATAGAGAGCATTCAACAGAGAAGTACATGGAGTAGGAAGAATGTTTTTGAAAATAGAAAATAATTTTTAAGTTTCTCCAGGTTCTGTTTCATCTGCCTTCTCTTATTTATTTTTAGGTAACCGTGGAGAATTTTTTACGGGTGTTAACCGGCAGGATCCCACCAAGCACTCCTAGGTCAAAACGTCTTCTTTCTGATGATAGAAGCAATATTCTTATTTATATGACAGGTAATTGCATGATTTTTAGATTTTATATTAAAACATATTGAAACTTTCTGAAAAGAAATCCACATTGAAAAAAATTTAAACCCATTAAGTGATTTTTGGTTAAAATGGTTTGTCATGTAGGTCTGTTTTCCTGTGATACGGAACTATTTGAAATGGTATTCGAAAACAGCATGAAATTTTGAATTGTTTCTTATTTTCTTATCTCTATATTTCTTCCTATTGCCCTGCTAAAGCCTGTCACCTTTTCCTTAGTATCCTGCTACAGCGTCCTTCAGTTTGCTCTCTTGTTAATCATAATACTGACGTGTTTGACAGAAATTGTGACTCAATTCCTCTTATGCTTAAAAATTTATAAGGTTTTCCATTGATTGAGTTTCAAATTTTAGTGTACATAGGGTTTCTTGAATGTAGATTTTTAGGCCTTATTCTAAAATTCTTACTTAGTTTTGGTCTGGGGTGGTATTCATGAAGTCATTTGAACACATTCCCCAGGTATGAGAGGTAGTGGTCTTTAGACGACACTTTGAGGAATACTGGAGATAAACTTTTGTATAATGTAATATAGTTATAATGTATACTATACATTATAGTATATAATATATTGACATATTATGATTTAGTTATTTAATTTCAGCCTTAGTTCTTATATTTTTTCCTAATTCCCTTCCAAGCACTCAACTGTTCTGTCCTCCAAGCATTTCTTTAAGATGTTGCCTTTGCTAATGGGCGTCCTCTCGGTCTGCCCTGCAGAGTGGCGTCCCCTCGGTCTGCCCTGCAGAGTGGCGTCCCCTCCGTCTGCCCTGCAGAGTGGCGTCCCCTCCGTCTGCCCTGCAGAGTGGCGTCCCCTCGGTCTGCCCTGCAGAGTGGCGTCCCCTCGGACTGCCCTGCAGAGTGGCGTCCCCTCGGTCTGCCCTGCAGAGTGGTGTCCCCTCGGTCTGCCTTGCAGAGTGGCGTCCTCTGGGTCTGCCCTGCAGAGTGGTGTCCCCTCAGTCTGCCTTGCAGAATGGCGTCCTCTCGGTCTGCCCTGCAGAGTGGTGTCCCCTTGGTCTGCCCTGCAGAGTGGCGTCCCCTCGGTCTGCCTTGCAGAATGGCGTCCCCTCGGTCTGCCTTGCAGAATGGTGTCCCCTCCGTCTGCCTTGCAGAGTGGCGTCCTCTCGGTCTTCTTTGCCGACTTGACTACTCCTTCCCTTCTTAGTGTTGTTCAGGAGTCACTTTCTTCAGTGCTTTCTTAAGTCCAGGGTGACTTATGTCCCCAGTTTTCTGGGACAGTTGTCGTTTACGCCTTTTGTCCCAGTGTAATTATAAATAACTCCTCCTTTCCCCTTCAGAAGCGTCCTGGCGTGACTCATGCACCTGTAACTGCCCCGTCCAAAGGCACTTTCCATTCTCTCCTTGGCTGGCGCCAGCGCTTCTCTCTGTGCTCTCACATTCATCCTTAGTTTCTGTCAGGGCGTGTGACTCATTGTTCCTTTCTTATTCGATATCTCTTGTCGTCTCTGTGCTTTGAATCCCCAGACATTGTTCATTAGGATTTTTGTCTTTTTATCACCATTGCCTATTGTATAGCAGTGCTCAGTAAGTATGAATATTGATAAAGAGATGTAAACTAAGTTTCTCAGAAGATATTCCATTTACCAGGTGACAAAAAAGATGCACATGATTCTTAGCTGTCACATCGCAGGACAATTAATGATTCCTACTTAGTGGTATTCTTACTCGGTCACATTGCACATTTACTTGTTTTACAGTATTTTGGAGTATAGAATATTAAGTGATATTAGAATATAGCAGGGATTGAAACATTTATCTGATGTACAGTTTATATTTATAGAAAACCTATTGAACTTTTTACTCTTCTCACAAGGTCATGGTGGAAATGGTTTCTTGAAATTTCAAGATTCTGAAGAAATTACCAACATAGAACTTGCAGATGCTTTTGAACAAATGTGGCAGAAAAGACGGTAATTAGCAAAGGGTTTCTTTTCATAAGATATATAAATATCTGATTTTTGCATGTTTAGTAGGTTTATTATTTTTATTTATAAGATTTTAACTTATTTTAATTATTTCTTCCACCCTTTTACATTTATATTTGTTATTTCCACTGAACTGAGTGGAAATTAAATTTAAATTTAAAAATTTTTTAATTTAACTGAATTTTTTTGAAGACATCGTCTTGCTCTGTTGCCCAGGCTAGAGTGCAGAGGCATCATCATAGCTTGCTGCAACCTCAAACTCCTGGGCTCATGGGATTCTCTTGTTTCAACCTCCTGAGTAGATGGGAATACAGGTGGGTGCCACCATGCCCAGCTAATTTTTTATTTTCTATTTTTTGTAGAAAAATATGCTGCTCAGGCTGGTTTTGAACTGTTGACTTTAGGTGATTCTCCTGCCTTGGCCTCTTAAAGTTCTAGGGTCTAGGTGTGAACCATGCTCAGCACTGAACTGAATTATTTTTAAAAGAAAAACTCAGGGTTATTATATATGTATAACATGAAAAACCAAATTTCTTATTATTTATGGAGTTTATGAGCGTTTGTTTATTTTTCAGCTTGTACCTGTTCTTACTTTCTAGCTCCTTCTCTGGGCCCTGGTGTAATAGCAGCATGTTATTTCCTTGTTGGAAAAAAATGGCTGCAGTTATGATTAGTATAAAATTTACAACTTAACTCCCATCGAGAATGATATGTTATGGCTGGGTGTGGTGGCTCACACCTGTAATCTTAGTATTCTGGGAGGATGAGATGAGTGAATTGCTTGAGGTCAGGAGTTGGAGACCAGCCTGAGCAAAAGCAAGACTCCATATCTATTAAAAATAGAAAAACCAGCCAAGTGTTGTAGGAGGTGCCTATAGTCACAGCTACTTGGGAGGCTGAGGCAAGAGGATCACTTGAGCCTGAGGTTGCTGAGAGTTATGATGCAACGGCACTCTACCTGAGGGTAATAGTGAGAGTCCGTCTCAAAAGGAAAAAAAAAATGCTATGTTGTTAGTAATCCTTGGTAAGTATCCCTTTAGTTGGAAGTTGTCTCATATATATATATATACATATATATATGAATGTAAGTAAATTTCAAGTAGCAATAGAACTGCTTTTAACTTGATTAAATTCAGTAAACACTTACGGGCTACCTTCTATACATACATGTGTCACAAAGGGGAATCTGAAGCTTACTCTGCCTTCAAAGTGTTTAAAATCTACTGGAAAAGAGAAATATGTACACAGCTGGGCTACAAAATAAATATTATAAATATTGAAATATAAGTATAAGCAGAATTTACAGAAGTATGGAGGAGAAAGCTTTTCTAGGTACCGGTAGTGTCTTATTCACAGCTCACAGTTACTGTGTTTGTAGTGAATGCATGACAGGTCCTGGACACTGTTTGGATGTATTATCTTAGTTAACTTTCCTGGCCACTGTCTAAGGTGGATGCTGTCATTATTTTCATTTAGAGATGAGTAAACTGAGGCACAGATAGGCTCGGTAACTTGCCAAGCTTTCCACAGCTGGTAGTTTCAGAGCAAGGATCTGTGTCCAGGGCCCAGCCCCAGTGCTTTCTTCTTCCTTGGTGGCTGTACCGGGTACTGCCTCCCATAACGCCAGATGTTTCTGATTCTGAGGGCCCTTTGCAGGCTTTGCCTCAGAACAAATATGTCGTATTAATTGTGCCTCCTGTCACTTTTCTGGATATTGTGGTTCAGGATTCTGCGCTTTTGTTTCTAGGTGTAATGTTAGCTGTTTACCTAGCTGGGGTGTCCAACCTTTTTTTTCTCTGCCACGCATTGGAAGAATAAGAGTTGTCTTGAGCCACATGTTAACTACACAAACACTAACAAAAATTAATTAGCCAAAAAAGATCCGTGCATTTTTTTTGTGATATTCACAAAAGATTTGCTTTATCTTAACCATAGATAAGCAAAAAAAGTCCTCTCAAAATCAGCATGTGTTCCAGGGACTGCAGGTTGGACACTCGTGAAACCATTGTCTGAGAAAAAACCTCCCAGAAAGTATCACCTCCCTACTTTCGCCTTCAGCAGCTAGCCAGGTTATTGGACAATAGATATTAGATTATGTTATTCTTCCATTAAAAAATACCATACAAACAGACAAACAAAAAAAATCTCACAGTCTGGTTTCCCCAGACTCATAGGATAAGATCCAGACTTCCGGTGGGATCCTTTACCTATTGACCTTACTCTTCATTTTTGAAACCAATTTCTCCTCATTCTCCTAAGTTTATTCTGAATCGCAGCTACATAGAAACTACTACAAAATATTTGTACTGTTTAAAATTGGGTGCTCTGTTCCTCTGCTGGAATGTTCTTTCCCTTTCTCTGTTATATAAAATGCTCACTCTTCCTGGCTTACGTCAGGTGTCACCTATCTCAGCCCTACCGTTCTTTGCAGTCCCCACCATTCCTTTCTCAGTGCTCATAGAGCATTTTGACTTTATAAGACACTGAGCTCTATGAAGGCGGGGGTTATTTTACACGGCGTAATATTAGGCATGTGGTAGGCACTCAGTATATATTTGTGAATTAATACTTATCATATTCAAATTAGTTACATGTTTACTGGCCTTCCAGTTAGATTTGAAATTCTTTGAATATGGTAACTAAGTCATATTTTTTTTCCTGAACCTAGCACAGTTTCTAGCACAGCATGAGCGCAGACTAAGTATTTGTTGAATTATGTATTCATTTGGATTCTGAATCATGTGACACAGACAAGGGAGGAAGAAAGAGGTGGGGCTGCTACTTGGTGTCTGACCTCCGTGGGGTGGTTTCCTCAGACAGGTATTTATACCTTTAACTTTTCTAATGTCAGATTCCTATTGGGGATTCTACCGAAAACTCTCTAAATTTTTAGCTAATGAAATGACTAAGATATGCTCTAAACATCTTATATTGTGAAAGTATTATAGAAATATTTAGTCAGTGAGGGATTAACAACACAATTCTTGTGAAAAGTACTATCATTATTTTTTCAGGTACAATGAGCTACTGTTTATTATTGACACTTGTCAAGGCGCGTCCATGTATGAACGATTTTATTCTCCCAACATAATGGCTCTAGCGAGTAGCCAAGTGGGAGAAGATTCACTCTCGGTAGGTACATTTTCTCCGTTTGTAAACTGCAGCGTCTTTAGAATGTGTAGCTAATTCTGAAATCATTTACATGCTTTTATGAACGTAGCTGTTATTTCATATTCTTAGGACTTTTTAGCATATTAGAAGGAAATTTTGATTACATTTTAAACATTTTTGTTGTAATGATGCTATTAGACATATATATATATTTTTTTCTTTTCATAGCATCAACCTGATCCTGCAATTGGAGTCCATCTTATGGATAGATACACATTTTATGTCTTGGAATTTCTGGAAGAAATTAATCCAGCTAGTCAAACTAATATGAATGACCTTGTAAGTGTTCGCTTGATTTGATTATAGCACATAGGTGTGCTGACCTAATGTGACAAATGAAGTCTGTTACTCCCTTTACTCTTGGAGGATACTGCCCCATACATTGGACTGTTTCGAATCTACCTTTGTGTAAGTGTCTGTCTTTACCACAAGAGCCCTAACGCGTAGCCCAGGGAAGTTGCCGTTCTGGAAGTACATCCTTTTCCTTCATTTGCTCATTCTCTTTTCCTTACCTGAAACATATTTTGTTTTTTAAGATTCCCCTTTTGACATTCTACCTATGTTTTAGAGGTCAAATAAGATCATACCTCCTTCAGCAAGTCTCCACAAATTCTCTGGTAAAATTTTTAGATTTTCAGAGCATCCATTGAGCTTTAGTTTTTATAAGTTTCATTACAGTAGGTCTTTCATGGGCCTTACTAATTGAGTTTCGGTTCTCACTTACTGGGTAGTTTCTGGAGGAGAATGATCTTTCCTTACATATTTTCGTTAGCCCTTCAAGTTCTAGTATAATCTTTTGACATGGCTTTTTCAATTTAGTTCAGATTTTTCCCCTGAGTATTCTATGTCAGTTTTATCGTTTTAATTGCATCTACTTTGGAGTTGTTACTAAAAGTGGGCATAATAAAAGCTTGAAACAACAAGTGGAGGTGGGGTCATTACTCTGTGTTGATCACATCCATCCTTTCGCCCATTAGTTTGTGCCAGGTTCATTTATTCACAAACATTTCTTGAGTGTTTGCTGAGTGCCACACACTGGCTGTCCCTGGGGAATGAGGCAGACACTGTTCCTTCCTTCATGGGGCTTAGGACAGAGGGGAGACTGAGTGGAAAGGGCTCTGTCCTAGAGTTCTTCAGCCAAGCTACGTTGCACTGATTGCTTTTATTATCTGGCAACCTTTTAGTTAAGTTTCCATTCATTAAATTCTGAAAACCACTGCAAGATTCTGAAAACCACTGCTGTAACCTGTCAAATTTGATAGACCTGTTTAACTTTGTATGGAAGATATGTATTTTCCTGCTTAATAAATCTTGATATGAATTTGAATAGTAAAACAAAGCTTATAATACTACTTTAACTATAAGATAATTATAGTCACCTAAATTTTAATTAATTTTAAAATCTATTGTCATTTTTGGATTGTATATTGTACATTTTATGGAACACAAGACATGATGTCTCAAATGCTTAAACTATATTAAGTGTCTAATGAATTTTTAACAAAATTTCTTTCATTGAAATTATAAAAGTGAGACTGAGAAAAGTAATTTTTTTGTGTTTTCACATTCCTAATATCTTATCTTCCCCTACTGCCTCCATTTAAAAAATTTAATGATGGCTATTTCACTTCTAGTCAATAAGAAAGAACCGGTTTCTTGCAGTTCACTAGTGCAGTGGTTTGACAGATTTCTAGGTCATGTGTGTAATAATACATATTTTCTCTTGGATTATGTGCATATAATAAAATTGCTGACTATCACCTGTATTCAGAGTACTATATTCAGGAGCAGCAAAATTAGAAAACCTGGTTTTTAGCCCCTTAAAAATTTACAGTGTCATTGGTACCAGTCAATGAGCATATTTATGAAGTATTACCTGTTATACATGAGGTCTCAGCATCCTCTAGGTAATGTTCTTGCCATATGCTTTTAGTATTGCCCTGTGACATTTCCAATCTTACTGTTCACAGAACTTAGTCCTTGGAGATGCTCATTGAATATTACGGAATGAATGAAAGAACATGACAACAATGCACCTTTGTATGGTTTCTTTAAATATACCAGGATTAGTGATTAAATTTCTTATTGGAAGAGATAAATTTTCAGGCTTGAAGGAAGAGAAGTTTAGCATGCTTTTCTACAGTACCAACAGCATATGCACAGAAATTAAGATAATACTTGATCCTTATCTTTGATAATAAACATATGAGCTGGCTAGAGAGTGGGCATTCAGTAAGTAAAGGGGATTATTGAAAATTAAAGGGAGTAGTGCAGGACCTGTGAGTCATGGTGTTGTTTAGGCTAAGGAAATCAGATCGATATGATAAGTAAGGTAGGAAGGAATGATTTCATAGTAAGTGGAATTATTTTTATGTTAGTGGCAAAGAAGATAATATTATTTAGTGTTTCCCAAGCTCATTTGACTATGCTTTTCCTATTTTCTTATCCTAACTGAACCCTTCAGTTGCTCATGTGGGAATGCCCATGAGGCCTTCAGTATACCCAGGACTTCAGTTTTATCCTTCATAAGTCCTGTGCTTCAAATTAAGTTGTTTGCTTTACACATCTCTGCAACTGCTCCTTTACTAGGAATGTTCTGACTTCCCATCTGCAAATCTGCCTTTCCTTTAAAAATTAGCTTAAACCCCCCTCTCTTTTTTCCCCATTCTCATACTATAGGAAGTTTATCCTTCTCTGAAGTGGAAGCTGTCATCTTTTTTTTGCCTTGGTATGCTTATTCATCTCTTCTAGACTTAAATCCTTGAGGACAGATCCATACCTTATCAATCTCCCTATCCTAATATAACAGTGTGATCTGCATGTAACAGACACTTTTTATACTTTGCTGAATGAGTAAATGTGTGTCTGTCCCTGGTAAATCCTGATATGGGGTATCAGGAATGAGATTTACACTCAAATTATTAATGATGTCTGTTTTGTAGTGAACTTGTGGTTTTCAGACTATATTCTTGGAGCTGTAGAATATGTGTGGAAGTGGCTTGAATTCATTTTTGTCATAGATAAACTAAGAAAGTGATTTGGCTTATAAAATGGTACATAGGTTTACAGCAGTGGGCACAGGTGGTAAGCAGTGGGGGGCTAAGCTTCAACTTTGCAGTCCAGAGCGGGTCTGTGTTAACGTATTTTCCATGTTGGGCTATCATGTAATACTTTATTTGAATTTAAAGTTTAAATCAAGGGTCATGATTATAAAAATGTCTGAAAACCACACTAGTAGAATACCCCGCTGAGATGAATACAGATACAGAAGAAAGTAATGGTCTTGTCCTAGCGTTGAGGGTGAGCTCCTGGTGATTTAGCCGTTCAGAATGTGCTTGTATGTGGTTCAAGAAAGTGATTGTTCTTTCCTTCCATGGCCAACTTCCTTTTTTATCACTGTTTTGATGTCTGTATAGTTTTCCTGGAATGCTGAGTATTACAATAGGAATGAAACCTTAATTGTTAGAACTAGTTGCTTCTTTAGGTTAGGAGAGCTTTAACAATACACTGTAGTCTGTGTATGTGCCACTGAATTTATTAAAAGTCGTGTGTGTGTATTTATGGATGTGTGTCTTATTATCATTATTTTTTTCAGTTTCAGGTATGTCCTAAAAGTTTGTGTGTGTCTACTCCTGGACATCGCACTGATCTTTTTCAGAGGGATCCTAAAAATGTCCTGATAACTGATTTCTTTGGAAGTGTGCGGAAAGTGGAAATTACAACAGAGACTATGAGTTTACAGCAGTATTCAGAAATCATGGAAAGCGAGTATGTATCTCAAACTATAATTCAAATAAAATATTCTAGTTTTATAATTTATAAATTTTTATGAAACATTACATTAAGAGATGAGAGTTGGCGTATGTAAGTAAAATTATATATTTCCACCCTGTCTTCACTTTACATAGGCCATATGCTTTTCAGGTTTATGGGAAAATCTATAAATATTAGTGGGAAGCTAAAATTGTGATTAGGATTATGTTGGAGCTCCAAAATATAGTGTTGGCAGTAGTGCACTTCAGACTTGCTGTAACTGGCTGTCTCAGAGCCATGCTTTCTATTGGGCCCCTAGATACTTCATTAGGGAAAAGAGAAAGAGGCGTAAGCCAGGTCCTCCCGCCCCGGGGAGTGTGGATTGTGTGTGAGGGGACAATGTGAGAGAAATTGGCTGACTTTGGGTATGTGAATTTTATAAATATTTATAATGTTGTTTTCTCTGTCATCATTTTTAAAGGTAAAATACCTTGTTATGATTGAATAATGGCTCTGTTAATAGCCACTTTCTTGAAATATATAGTAATATATTTTGCTACCCATCAAACTTTGTTATCGTTTGGGACTATCTAAAGCTGTGTATGAGAAACTCATACTTGGGGAACTTTTCTGGATTGCCAAATGGCAATGTACAACTTTTTCACAATTTTGAAAATTTCTATGGTTTATAATTGAGCTTATGAATGTTGTAGAAGTAAATTTAAAAACTAGCACAAAATACTTTTCTTATGCAGAATTAGAATTGATGGTATTTTCTAACTCAGCAGTTGTCAGCCTGTGGGTCGCAACCCCTTTTTAACAACAAAAATACACTGTGGCCTTAGGAAGGTTGAGTCTGTCTAGCTCAATATTCAAAGCTTCAATATTTTCTTTTCTGATTTCCTGTGGCTCTTCAAAAATACTTTAGCTTCAAAAATCCTTTAAGACTGCAGCTGAGATCCTACAGCAATATCACTTTTATTTCTTGTTTAAATACTAGCTCTTCAAATTATCATTGTAGAATGACTAACTTATGCCTGAATACTTAGTTAGGGTCACTATGTCTTTTTTTTCTTAATTCGTTTTATAATTTCTCTTGAACATAAGCCTACATAAGAGATCACATTCTCTTAGTCATCTGAACACTGTATTAATTTCTTCTGTAGGTAAGACCTTTCCTCGGCTGTACTTATTTTTTATTCTTTTAACATGTAATATTAAGTATGTAATAATTATACAATGAAAATTTCAGTGGAATTCTACTAAGTTTCATTGTATGATTGGGGAGAATGGAATTTAGGCTCTTAAATTATCTGCGTGTATGAATTCAAAAGCACAAATTTTCAGTACTGAAGGATGTTTTAATTTAATCAGGGAGAAAATTTTTAGTATCAAAGCCAGAGATACCAACCACTGTTGAATTAGAGCACCCTCTAGTGTTTGTAAGTAAATTTAATTTATAATATTGCTATTTACCAGTGTTTTCATGATCACTGATATACTTTATCCAATTAATTTATGAGAATTAAGTTTTCATTGTGCTCTAGGAACTTTTACATGAATGATACAAATATTATTTTCTATGCAGGTGCTATTTATATGCAAATAAGAGTGAGACTTAGAAGTTTATATTGAGAAAAGTATATCATGAGGAATCAGATATGACAAAAAAACTTTTATTAAGGAAATTATAGGCTAGAGTATATTTGCATTTTTTTCAAGTCTTAAGTTAAAAATGTCACTACAGTGTTACTAAAATTAGCAATTATATTTAAAAAAATATTTGAGCGGCGCCTGCGGCTCAGCGAGTAGGGCGCCGACCCCATATACTGAGGATAGCGGGTTCAAACCTGGCCTGGTTAAACTGCAACAAAAAAATAGCTGGGTGTTGTGGTGGGCGCCTGTGGTCCCAGCTATGCGGGAGGCTGAGGCAGGAGAATCGCTTAAGCCCAGGAGTTGGAGGTTGCTGTGAGCTGTGACGGCACAGCACTCTACCAAGGGCAATAAAGTGAAACTCTGTCTCTAAAAAAACAAACAAACAAAAATTACTTTCTACATAGACTAGGAATAGAATACAACTGAATCCATTGATACAGATTGTCCATATTTTATATTTTGGATTATATATGACGGAGAACATTATATAAAGACCTCTGGGATTACCTATATGAAATAAGAATAGCTTTTGTATGTCTTCTGACTTAGAGAAAGTAAGATAAAGTCATGCAGTTAATAGCAATGCTTTGTTTCTGCATATGTCTTACTAACTGTCTTATAATTTATTTCTAAGAGCAGATGAGGTAAATAAGGACCTACTGAATACACTTGGCTTAGATAACTTGATTACAAACTTTTTCACTGGAGTATATATAGGCTGGGTTTGGATAAGTATGCAGAAAAACATTTTATGTCAGTGTATCTTTTACACAGGACACTAGTTTTGTGTCCTTTCTGTATTAGGAAGATAGCCTCCAGGTTGTGGACGTAAGAATATTGCACATTTTAGTGTTACCAAAATTATAGAAGTCTAAATTCTGTAGAATTACCTATGGAAAAGGTGAGACATTATGAGTTGTAAACACTTAGGTTTTATCTTAGTGGGATAGAAGACATTTTGCTTTAGATGCTAAGTTTAGGTACAAGACTCAAGTTTTGTTGTTGTAATTTTATCTTGTAGTACTGGAATTTCCTTCTCTCTTAATGCAGTATTTAGCAATTAGAAATATGTGAATCTAGCAGGAAATTTGAGACTTGGCTTTTTCCTTATAGATTTCTTACACATTTCCAACAGTGGTATGAATAAGGCCTCGTCAAGGTCAGTTTACACTATGTTGGACGCCAGACTAGGTCTTTCTCAGGGCTTGGTGGGGAAGTGGCCTGCCTTACACAGGAGGTCAGAGACCAGTCAATTGCTGCCCCAATCATTAATTTTAAGCCTTTTCTATGTGCCACATGCAGTGTTCATGGTTTGTTAATGCGTTAGCTGAGATAGTTTATTGTATTTAGTAGAATCCAACCTGAGCTAGCATTAGTCTCTTCAGGATCTTTGTTATGTAGATATTCTATGTTTTATGGAACCCAAGGGCAAGTCCCAGTAAGGGACTAGATTCGGAACCAGAAATTCAGGCAGTCTTCTTCCTGTTCCTTCTGTCTTTTCTTTCTCTGCTAGTCTGTGTGCATAGGGGACGTGCACCTGGGACATAGGATGCATGGTTGACACCGCTGTGCTGGAGATTTTATTTATTTTTCTTTCTCATTTACTTTCTCCCCCCCCAGCTTTATTGAAGTATTATTGGAAAATACAAATTGTAAATACAGTGTACAATGTGATGATTTGATATATCTACACATTGTGAAATGACAACCACAATAGTTATCCTTTTTTTTTTTTTGTATTAAGAACAATTCAAATCTACTTGGAAATTTTCAAGTATGTCGTACATTATGATTAACTATATTCAGTTATGGGTAATTTATTATCTTATTATTGGGTTGCGTGTGGTTAGCAGATATTTTCTCCCATCCCCTAGGTGCTCTCTTCATTCTTTTGTTTCCTTTCTTTGCAGAAGATTTTTAGTTTAACATAATCTCGTTTGTTTGTTTTTGCTTCTTTTACCTATGCTTTTGGTGTCATGTGCAAGAAATTTTTGCCTACATCAATGTCACAAAGATTTTTTTGTATGTTTTTCCCAGTAGTTTTATAGTTTTAGGTCTTACATTTAAATCTTTAATCCATTTTTAATTGATTTTTGTATATGGGGTGAAATAATGGCCTGTTTCCATTCTCTAGTGTGTGGGTTGTCCAGTTTTCCCAGCACTATTTATTAAGAGACTTTCTTTTTTTTTCTCGTGTATTCTTCTCAGCAACTTTGTTAAAGATGAATTGACAATAACGGTGTGTGGATTTATTAATGGGGCCTCTATTCTGTTCCCTTCTTCTATGTATCTGTTTTAATGCTGATACCATGCTGTTTTGATGACTATAGTTTTGTGTAGGGCATTTTGAAATCAGAGAGTGTGATGCTTCCAGCTTTGTTTTTTTTGCTCAAAATTGTTTTGGCTATTCAGGGTCTTTTGTGGCTCCTTACATATTTTAGAATTGATTTTTCTATTTTTGTGAAAAATGACATTGGCATTTTAATGGAGTTTCCATTGAATTTGTAGGTTGCTTTGGGTTGTACGGACATCTTAACAATATTAATTGTCAAGTCTATGAACAAGGGATGTCTTTTCATGTGTTTGTGTCTTCTTTGCTTTCTTTCATCAATTATGGTTTCAGATCTTTTACCTTCTTGGCTAAACTTATTCCGAAGTATTTTGTTCTTTGATCTATTGTACATAGGATTGTTTCCTTGATTTCTTTTTTGGATAGTTTATTGCTTATGTTCTGGAGATTTATACCTCTTCTGTATGTAATGTAGTTTAGACAGAATGAACTTGCTCATTCCTTGTTTTAAGTTCCCTAGAGGGGTTTGTGATTAGTTCAGTTTGGGCTAAGCTCACACCTCTGGTCTAACTGAGCGTCAGTTAGAAGTCATGTAACGCAAAGTTGTCACTGTTGGGGATCTACCCAGGTGCATAAAATGAACCCTCCAAGAGGCCTTGGATGTTAGAAACTCTGAAAGGTGGTTACCATCAGCCTTGTTCAATTTACCGGTTAATTTATATGCAGCAAGTGTAATTTTTCCATTTTTCAGATGAGTAAACTGAGGCTAAGAAAGTCGCATATTTAACAGTCAAGACGTGAATACAGGTGTATTCCGTACTTCTGTATGAAGAAAACTTTTTTATTCTTTCCTAATTTATCCTCAGCTACTGCACTTGCTTTTTATTAAAATTACTTTTTCTGTCATACATACAGAATAAGTGACAGCTCAATGAATTATTACAAGGAAATACTCACGCAACCTCCCCAAAAGGAACAACAGTGGTGATGTACTAGAAGCTCCCAAATATCTTAGGCCTATTTCTAATCTCTACCCACCTTCTCTGCCTGGAGTTAACCACTGTCTCAACATTTTTGGAATTTATTTTGCTTACCCATTTTAGTTTCATCTCTTAAGCCTCTATTCCTAAACACTATGTTTTGCACCTTTTGCTACTGTTATGTTTATAGAATTCATATATGTCGTATATAACTATAGTTTATTTTTTGAGTTTAAAAAAAATGAAGGATAATTTACTTCCAGTGAAATCTCCCTTTTTGTTTTTAATTTCAGGTTAACGTGAGGGTACAAACAACCAAGTCACGATATTTGAGTTGTTAGGTAGAGTCCCTCTTGTAGTTATGTCTTATACCCCAGAGGTGTGCCGTATGCCCCTACATTGTGAAATCTCCTTTTTTGATGTACAGTCCTTAGTTTTGACAGATTCATCCTGTTGGGTAATACCCAGGTCACCCCATCACCGTAGGAGATTTCCTTATGCTCCTTTTTCTACACTGTCTCCCTCGTGTCCCTAGAAACCCCTGAAGTGTTTTCTGTCCTCATAGCTTTGCCTTTTTCAGAATGTTATGGAGAAGGACTTGCACATTTGGTGCCCTTTGGGTCTGGCTTCTTTCCCTAGACTAATACACCCAGACCACACCATCTATCTATCAGTAGTTCTTCATTCCTGAGTAGTATACCTTTGTATAGATACACTACAGTTTATTTTCACCTACTGAAGGATATCCCTTCAACCCCCAGTTTTTGGCAATTACAAGTAAAACTGCTATGAACATTTGTATATAAACTTAAGTTTTCATTTCATTACCCAAGTGGGGTTGCTGGGTCACAAGAAAGTAGATGTTTAACTTTGCCAACTTTTTAACTATTTTCTAAAGTGACTGTACTGTTTTGCATTCCTGCAAATAATTGTTCCATATCCTTGCTGGCCCTTGCATATTTAATAGAAACATCTGCTTGAGATTTGGGGAAAATTGACTGTGGGGAATATAAAACTTAGTGATCAAATGAGTCACTGGAAATTGCCAATAGTAAATTGATCTGATTGTGCAACTCTGTAAGCCAAAATTTACAAAGTGGCTCAAATAAAAGTTGACAGGATTTCTCCCCTACTTTTCTATATACTATTAATATGTTCTTCAAAGTGATTAATTTCCTCATCAGCTTAATTCTCTATTATCTTAAGCATCTCATTTGGCCACTTATTTTAAATATTGTTATTTATGACTGTTTGTCATTTTAGTTATTCAAGAGCTCATTAAAATGGAATTTCAGGAATTAAATGTGATTAATTTGATTTATAAAGGCATCAAGGCTAATAATTAAATTATCCATATTGTCATTTGCCTGCATTAAAGTTCTTACTGCTATAGAACTTTTAAATTTGCTAAAATGTGTTGATCATTTCATGGACATTTTTAAAAATCAATTTATTTCATTACCTATAATTAACAAAAACACTAATTGAGTTAGTTTAGTAGTATAGCACAATATGGTAATTTATCTCTTGTATAAAATAAAACATCTCTGAATATAAATTGATAAATAACATACTTACTAGAAGTAGTAGTTTCCAACTAATGCTTATTATTATTTTAAATTATATCAAAATTAATTCCAATTTAAACACTAGGCATATAGAACCTAAAATTTTTTAATTGCGTAAAATCTAAAGATGATATCACTTATAAAATTGTTAGAGGTTGGTTTATTTGAATTTTTAGAGAATGAAGCTCTGAATTATATGAAAGGTAGATCCTGGCATCTATGAGTTTTCTAGTAATTCTTTGGTTCTGTGTTCTGTGACTTCCTGATACTAATGGTGACATTACTGTTCCACTCTCCTAAATTAAACCTTAATATTCTAAATGAGTTAATAGATTTACTTAATGTCTGTTGTCTGACATTATAGGAGATATTATAATATGATAATTAAAAGCAAGGTCACTGGAATCTGTAAACTCCTGAATTCAGATTCTCTACTTACTAGCTGCGTAACCTCGGGCAAACTACTCGATGTCTTGTACCCTGGGTTCCTGCATCTGTAAAATGAGAATAATAACTTCACTTTATACAGTTATTATGATAATTTTTATTTTGCTTATGAAGTACTTAATTCTGTGGCTCAAAAAATTGTGCTCCATGTGTTCAGTGTTACTGAGAGAACTTATTATATGCACTGGTAAAAATTAGTTATTGCCAGAATTCTATTTGTACTGCATTTTTAGCCATTTGCTTTAATTATCTGTTCTGCTTTTATTATTGTAAAGTAGTTATTTCATATCTGGAGGATTCTCATTTATAGAAATTATGTAAAGAATTGGGAAATTCTTTACCAGAAGATGGCAGTAGTATTATATGTTAGTACATGTGGAACACGATTTTGTTTTAAATGCTGGAGGTTGAGGTGGGGTTTACCTTCAAACAAATGCGATATTTATTTCTTCAGACCGTTGAAAGGAGTAAAAGACTTTTGATACTGCACTGTCAGTTGAACAGAGAATGGTGGAAATGTCTCATCAGACATAAGTTGTTTTGCTTTAAGAAACTCAGCAATATGGGATTTTACCCATGAAATAGGTAAGATCTACAGGATACTTTTGAATTATTAAATACCACCTTCTGGCATAGTTTTAGATATTAGTTTGCATCCTATTAAATTCTTGGCTAAGAAATTGCAGGGTCAAAAAACTTAAGGTTTGTGAGGATTATGTATTATTAATTAGTAATAAAGACAAAGCAAACTTTATTCCTAATTTATCAGTGGAGAAAAGTGGACTCAATTTTTAAAAGACTGATTTATATATAATACTTAAGGATTGTAGCCATTAGGTAAAACAAAAGGAAAATGATATTTATATTAACAATATGAATCTGTAATCTGGTTTCAGAAGTTGCTACTTTTGCTGAAGTCATGGTATTCTGTGTGACCTAGTTTTTAAGAACTCTCCAGGTGAGCTTTTGCCTAATTGCTCCCTAGTAATGATGGAACTTTTAAGACAATGTATGTAGAAGCAACAGCAGGAAGGAGAAGGGGCTCGTGTTCACATGTTGGTTTAGTTACTTGCTTTGGTCTTCAGGTACGTCATTTAATCTCTCGTGTGTGTACTTGTTTGTCTACTAGTTTCATATTAGTACTGAGTACCTTGCATTCTTACTTTTCTCAGTTAAATTCAAGAAGCGGGGTGGGGGAGAGAGGGATTTGTGCACTTAATGTGCACAATTTAGGGTATACGGCAGGCCTCCTGGGAGAAGGGACCAGCCTTGACTTAGACTTTACCTAACAAATGCAAACATTGTAACCTAATTAAATCAATCCTTATATTTATCTGAAATAGAAAAAAGAGCTTGAAGCTAAATACTCTCCGTTAGAGGCTCTGCATATGATAAGGAATGGTACTTTGAGGCAGGTGTCTGCCTTTTTCTCATTTGCTGGCTAAGTAATAAACTCTTCTTTCCTTCTCCTCAACCACTTGTCCTGCTTTTGTCGAACTTTTGGTCACTGTAGATTGAGTTTGGGAGTGGTTCTTCCTCCTCATTTTGGGGGGATAATTTAAGTAAGATTGGTATTAATTGTTTGTCAAATGCTTGGTAGAATTCACCAGGGAAACCATGAGATTCTGGGCTTTTCTTTAATGGGAGGTTTTTGTTAATCTTTTATCTCATTACTTGTTATTGGTTTATTCAGAACTGGATTTCTTCCTGGGGCAATCTTGGTAGGTTGTATGTGTCTAGGGATTTATCCATTTTTCCCAGGTTTTCTAATTGATTGACGTAGAGTTGCTCGTAGTAGTCTCTGGTCCTTTGGCTCTCTGCAGTGTCAGTTGTAACGTTTCCTTTTTAATCTCTGCTTTTATTCAGTTGTGTGTTCTCTCTTTTTATCTGCGTTATTCTGGCTAAAGGGGTGTAATTCAACTTCTTTGTTCTTTATGGAGACAATTATAAAATTAATTATAGATTGCATAGGAACATCAAAATAAATGGAGAGGTAGACTATATTCAGTGATGCGAAGAGTAAATTATTATCATGTAAAACTTCACTCAAATTCTCTGTAAACAAATACAATGCAATTTCTTTCAAATTTCTAGTATTTAATAGATACTCAGCACTATTCCCAGCACTTTGAATTTATTTATTAGCTCATTCAGTCCTTAAAACAACCGTGAGGTATATAGTCGTTTTATATGTGACTGCAGATGCAGAGAGGTTTGTATCTTGTCACACACCCGGTAAGTGGGAGTGCTAGCTGTCTGACTCCAGGTATGCTCTCTTAATCATTACTGTATTCTGCCCTCTTAGGATTTTTCATGGAACTTAATAGGCTGGTTATCAAATTCATGTGGAATAATAAAGGAGCAAAAATAGCCAAAGCCATTTACATGATTAAGGAGTGTGGGCCGTGCTGGGGAGAGGCCTTTACTTTGACACCAGGACTTTCAGTTTTAAACCGCTGCTGATTGACATAATATGATATTGGTTTAGAATGGGTAAATGAATCTGTGGCATGTTACAAAGCCCCCCAAAAGAGACATGTATAACAACATACTGGATAGGATACAGTTTGACAAAAATATTGGAGGACAGGATAGTCAAAAATGTTATGTTGAAGTAATTGGTTTACCACAGAGCAAACGATAAAATTAGATTTTGCCTTTACACAGCATATAAAAACATTGCAAATGGGTTAAAGATGTGATAGTAAAAAGAAAACGTCAAAACCGTTGGAACCTGTTTTTATTAAGGAGTCGGGAAGGATGTTGTGCTATCCAAAGCACAGCTAGCAAAAGAAAAGATGGCTGAAGATTACTGAAACAAAGTGAGAATGTCACATACAGCAAAACCAACCAACCAACAATGAACAAAACAAAACACAGAGTTAAAGGAGAGGCAGTCTGGGGAAATTATTTGCAACACATATCTCAAAGAATTTCTGTCCAGATTATAGAAATAGCTGTACAACTTGATTTAAAAAAAAAAAAAAGGACCAAGTAGAAAAATAAGGAAAAGAGATATAGTTTGGAAAGAGAAGGGAAACACCTACAGATGTTTTTAGAAGAGAAATGTAGATTAAAACAATGAGCTACTGTTTCTTGTAGAACATTAAGTGGTGATAGAGGGAAATGGGAAATTATACATTTCTGGTGAAGTGTGAGTTGATACAGCTACTGCAGATAGCAATTTGCTGTTTCTAGCAAAATTTAAAATGCACCTAAGTTATTACCCAGCAGCTCTGCTTCCAAATAGTAATTTTAACACAGGTTGAAAACATTTTTCATGACGGTCCAGATAATAAATATTTTAGCCTCTGTAGGCCATGCGGTCTTCGTCGTAAAAACTCAATGCTGCTATTGTAGTGCAGCGCTGAGATGTAAACTTTACATGATTTCCATGTGGGATGAATGATTGTTCTTCTTTTGGTGTATTTTTTTCAACCATTTAAAAATGTAAAAGCCATTCTTAGGTAATAGGACATATGGAAACAGGTGACAGGCCACGTATGGCCTCCTCTATTTGAATGAAAAAAGCAAGTGGCTGAATTATGCATAGAGTATCATTTATTAATGAAACGACTTATGGCGATTCTATATATTTTTCATGTTTATATAACTATGTGTGTAAAAGCAAAATACAACAACTGGAGCAAGACACATTAGCCTGTGTAGTCTTAGCAGAGTGACAGGTAAATGCTCAGTCATTTTGACTGTTTTTTCTCTGATACTTCTGGTCTCCCAACACACACTGCTATTTTAGAGTTACCTGGACCGAGCAGAGGTAGGCGTTAAAGTTAGCTGGTTATGTGACTGCAACTACCAGAAAAGACGTTACTTCAGAAGTCCCAAATGAGGACTAGAGTTTGCTTTTCTGTGATTTTATTATATCAACTGTGCTGAGTTACTTGGGAAGTGTTCTTTTTTAAACTGGTATTTGCATTTTTAATACTACATTGCAGGCTGACAGTGAATAAGATGCATTCCAACAGTTGGGCCAGACATTAGTGTGATTCTATTTCTCTTGGGAGTTAACTTTCGATTCTCTATCTCAGATCACATCTCTATCTGCTAGTTCACCGTCCTCCTTGTGCTTTTTTAAAGTAGGTTATAACCAAAGTTATGTTTTCATACCTTCACTTACACATTTTTTAATTACAAGAATGGGGTGCAGAGAGTTTGGGAGGGGATCTCATCTCAAGGGAGATGATGTGTTGAGTTTTTTTCTCATTGCTATATAACCTATTGTCACAAAAATAATCTTTGGTGACTTGAGACCTTTCCTGATTTGTAATAGTGTTTTATGTTTGTGTCTATTGATCAGTAACCCTGAGTTTCCTCTTCTCTGAGGGCATCTTTGAATGTTCAGTTCTCTCATTGCAAATCACACAGCATGTGTTGTCAGTTACATGCTACTTGGAAATTTTTTTAAATGCAGTAAAGGAGTGGAAATTTTTTATCATGTATTCAAAGGTTGTTATAAGAAAATAATCGATTCCCCCCCCCCAAAAAAAAAAATTGGGTGGCGCCTGTGGTTCAAAGGAGTAGGGCGCCAGCCCCATATACTAGAGGTGGCAGGTTCTAACCCAGCCCTGGTCAAAAACTGCAAAAAAAAAAAAAAGCAAAAGAAATTAATCTATTTCTCTATTATATCGTTATATCGTTTTAGTTTCAAATAATTCTTTTACATGATTATGTTTAAGACATATACTAACTTTTGGGTTTTTGGTATTTTTAGGGAATTTCGTCCTAATGATTTTGGATTACTCTAGATCGTGTGTCTGTAGTTATTTATTGATACTCTTAATTTTTCATTTGTATCTAGCATAGTACAATGTCTCTGCTTTCTTATCTGTTCTTTTATTTTGAGGGGGGAGTTATGTAGTGTTTCGAAACATGCTTTGGCCTTCAGCCTGCAGTAAACTCTGTCATTTTATATAAGAATAATCTGATCTCAATATGGCATTGCTCAATAAAAACTGTATCAGAGTCAGAGATTACTTTATGCATGGGCATAGTAAATAATTTTACAGTATTATTTTGGGTAGCACAGAGGAAAAAGGTTTCTGTGCTACTGGACATAAAAAGGACTCATAAAACACAGGGAATTGTAAAGACTAAGCCCACAGGCTTCATAATTTGCCAGCCATATTTTATTAATGCAGAGGATTTAGACAGTATTTTAATTGCCTTTTCATTTGGGATCATAGCACTACTGTGTTAGATCCACAGTTCTTTTATGGAGTAAGCAAATGCCATTTATTGTTTTCTACAAAACACTGTTAAAAATAATAAAGTGAAATAAGGAATGCACAGCTTTTTCCATGCAAAAATTCCTCTTATTACATTATTTAAATAGATCTTCCTAGTGAAGACTTTGGAAAGAAATAATGGAAAAAGTATATTCTTTTGGGAGGCTCCTTGAAAAGACTCAAAATATTAAACAAAAAGAATGCTAGAATGACTTTAAGAAAGAGACTTTAGTTTTTAAGAGAAAAAATTCTAGGTTACCTAGGATGACTGCCACATATAAATTGAAATTAACATTTGTAGTTCTTTCTGTCTGATTTATACTGTAAGCCTGGACTGTGCATAAATCAGTCTACTGATTTTGGGGAAGATGTGGCTTAGAAAGTATGGGTGACCTTAGGTGACAGTCTTGGGAAAGCACTAATTCTGGTTTGCAGAATGCAAGAGGTGGGTAAGAGTAGGGTGTCCCTTAGAATCTTAGCAGTGAAAGGGAAGAAGACGGCAGCTGAAGACGACACTGTGGAAAGAAGGCAGCATTTTTAAAAAGACAAATCTGCCCCCCTGCTGCTATAAAAAGTACCATTTGTTAAAGAAACTATGCTTCAGAGTAGCCACAGAAGAGGGTGCTCTTCAACTGAGAAACCTAATAAGCCAACCCGTCTCCCTTCTCCCTCCATCACAAGATAACTTGCTGTTGCTGATCCTGAGAAGCCAATACAAGAATCCTCCACACAGGGAGAAGCCAGCATCTGCACAAAGTTACCATGAGGCAGAAAGCTAACATCAAACCTTCCCGGCAAATTATACAATATAGACATACACACAGAGAGTGAACACAAAAGTGAAAAGAAGGGAAAGGACTGAAAGAGAACCAC